>JAOWBF010210862.1:0-61894 GCA_028566175.1 Vinca major
CCGCACCTGATTAATTTTTCCGGCTACATCCCGTACAACGCCAGCCAGACGTGCGTGCTGCTGAGCCAGGTCACGGCCGGCTTCACCGTGCAGTACTACCTGCGCAACTACAAGCCGCGCATCTTCCGCGACTATTCGTACTTGGTGACGGGGGCGTGGGACGGCGCCGCCCTGTTTGTTTTGTTCTTGTTGTCGTTTGCCGTGTTGGGTGCGGGGGGGTCTTCGAGGCCCATGCCGAGCTGGTGGGGTAATAATTTGGAGGGCAATTATGATTTGTGTCCGGATGTGGGGTGACGAGGCTTGATATCGGAGGGTCAGAATTACATGTTCGATTGTATTGACTTTGACCGGAGTCGGGCAGTCGTGTCCTGGCCATACGAGGCGAAGGCGAGGCCTTGGGAGCAGTGTGCCTGGTCCATAAAGAGGCGAAGGCGAGGCCTTGGGAGCAGTGTGCCCTGGTCCATAAAGAGGCGAAGGCGAGGGCCAAGGGAGCAGTCGTGCTGTTGGCCCCAGCCGTAGCCGTGGTAGCACTCGTGGCCGTAGCCGTGGCCGTAGCCGTGGCCGCAGTCAAGATGGCCTGGCCTGAGTCCTGGTTAGGGATATTGAGAGTGTGCCGACCATCACGGCTTGTCCGCTTTCTTCAATCCTGCGAAAAAGTCTTCTGGTGGTGCGTCATGCAGCCCGAAAGCAACCTCTTTCATCGCTGCCGCAGCTTGTTTCTCGTCAAAATTTCGAATCTGCGTCTTTGAGGAAGTGAACACGAGTTGGACTCGTACTGCGCGTTGGTTGAGAAGGACCTGGTGTTGAACGGTGTGGGTTGAGTGGAATTGGTTGCCGTGTCCGACGGACCGACCCTCCCGGACCCTCCCGGACCGAATGGCGTGTTTCAACTGTCGCCTTGCTACTCCGCCCAGAACCATCAGAGTCAGTACGCCATTCCGCTGCCCAAACTTTCCCCGTGTTTCTCGTCGCTGACTTTTCTCCATAGAGCTACGATGTGTCCCGCACGCACCTCCAAGAACAAACGCGCGCGATCTTTACGTGACCTGCCAGCTACGTCTCCAGCAACCAGAGCGGCCTACCGATGAGCGAAGCAGACGATACGAGTCCTCTCACAATGAATTCTTTGAAGATGGTGGAGTTGGGAGACCCGTCGACTCTGGTTCCAGGCAGAGGTTGAGCTCGGTTTGGCTGGTCTGATCGCTCGTCTCGTTGGCCTCGTGGTCTGGATGATGGACATGTCTTCTGCCAGCCATTCGGAGGATCTTGGCTGGTTTCAGGCTTGGTCATCGGCTTCATCCGAAACGATAGCACAACCGACGTGGTGGAGCTT
This sequence comes from Vinca major, assembly GCA_028566175.1. NCBI lineage: Eukaryota > Viridiplantae > Streptophyta > Magnoliopsida > Gentianales > Apocynaceae > Vinca > Vinca major. The sequence goes on from JAOWBF010210862.1 coordinate 1,334, forward strand.
GGCCTGTCAGGGTTGCGTCCTGAGAAAGAGCACGACGGTCCGCCAGCCATTCCGATGGAGCGGCCTGGACAGTTGCGGTCTGAAAAGGACGACGGATCCCTGTCGAACGAGTGGCCATGATTCACACTGGATTCTGGGCTGGAGCTGGTTGTTTGAGGGCTTACTCCTCCGGCCGCGAGGTTGTCGCCGAGCCGCAGAAAGAAGTCTACGCTATTTCCGATGGGTTGAGCCGTGGCCTTGCCAGACATCTGGACGGTGGGCTGGTGCCGGCGCGCTCCGGTGGAGGACGAGAGCATTGCTCAGCCTTGGCCGAATCACACTCACATCATTTGACCTCTTGCATGGCGTTCTGCTCCATTCGCCGCCGTCAGCCAATTAGCTGCCACTTCTCCCATCATTATCTTTCCAGTTTCGCTTCCTCATGCGGGCCAACAGACTCTCGACAGGAAGGGGGATTGGAAGAGCTGGATGCGGCTGCACAGAAGCAATGGTCGGCCAGGGCGCGGAAATTTGGAAGATGCAGTACCTCGAATTGGTGTCGGGCCCGAAATCCACCTCCAGACGCCATCGATGGACGAAATTACTCGATTGGACAATGATTGACAATAAGCCATCGTTGACCAGTCCAGCTCCACCAAAAATGCCTATACAATCGACGATATCGTCAAACTGACTCTGGATCGATTCACGACGTTTGGAGTTGGTACATCTCCCATGTGGAATTGGTTTCTGTCGCCTGACCAAAGCGGAGCTCAGGGTTTGGTGGTTTGAGAACGCACTCGGCTGGTGAGGTCTCAAAGCAATGCAGGCGAGTCATCAACGCCTGTTTCTGGCAGACAATCACTTCCTTTCAGGCTTGGTTGACCTGAGGTCTAGTTAACCTGAATCTTACTCAATCTGAAAAAGTCCGCCGTCCTACCGCTACGACCCTCGACACCTCGACCAACGTACAGCCAAAGTCTGTCCTATCCACGGCTACCCTCACCTCGACATGCCTTGGCACGACAGCGCCCGCTTCTGGAGAGACGTTTCTCCCGCCGCAAGCCTTGTAAGTCCGCCTCTTCAGTATTTGGCATTCTGACTTGCAGCTTTCAATGTCGTCCTGCAGCCTTACAACCGCCACATCATGGTTGCAGCGCACACCTTCATGATCGATCAACCGGTGTCAGCGTCGCCATCTGCCGCCATCCAAACTGTCAACGCGATGGCTCGCAAGCCCAGTGCAACCACCTCGAGTTGGTCTCCCACCGATCCCATCTTTGATCCCATCGCGCAAGTCGGCTGCACCAGCGATATCGTTTGGGGTCGGAGCTCTACATTCAGCTGCAGTTGGAAGACTTTTCAGCGCGCATCGTGTTCGACGATTGCGTCATCGCTCCCTCGTACGACCGACTTGTCGTGGGCACACGATTCCTGCTCGGCCACGACGCGGTCCCGTTTTGTGCGTGGGTGGCCAAAATTCAATGCGGAGAGCCCGTCTACAAGCCGCTGAAGACTTGCCGGAGGATCGCGCGGGAACGCATGCATCCTTGCGTCCGTGGTCGTAGTTGTGGTTTACTCTTGGAGGGCTGAGGTACAATCAAGACTGCGTCCCTTGAGTTTGGTCCGTTGGAACGTGGATCCTAGCTTATCCCTGCAAAACTTCCTCTTCCAGTTAGGTCCTCGGTTCGCTGCTCGCGTTCGCCCTGCTTGAGATGCAGCACCATCTGAGCTGCGTTCATGGCGTTGCAAGTTTCAACTCGACCGACTATGAATACACACTGGCAGTTCTCTTACTGGCAGGCTTTCAATCGACGTGCTCAAGCTTGTCAATGTTTGACAGCCATTCGGGTCACTGGCTCGAATCAGATTAAAAGACCCACACATCAAGAAGCTCCACGATCTCCTGGAAGTCTCGTTCGACGATGATCGTGTTGTGGATGCGTTGTCTTGACTGCTGCATGTTCAAACCCCGGACAGACGCGGTCAACAGGCTGCGTAGACCATCTCTTGCTCGATGCTGTATCTGGGCAAGCTGGATGAATTATTCGCAATCAGAATCCAACCCATGGCAGGATCAATTGCCAAGGTTCTTTGTGCTCGTCAAGCACGATCGACCAGCACTTGAAAGAGTATCTGGTGAGCGCTTGGATCCAGATCTGCTTTCATGGAGGTCAGGAATTGTCGCCTCCACAGCAAGACGAGGAGCTTTCTTGCGGCATCCCCGTACCTCGTGCTGCAGCCTCCGCTCCGGCTCCGAACTCCAAACGGCCGATCTTTGCCACTTCTTCCCTCCTCGTCGGTACAGTGCTTGGCTATCCTGATGGGAGACGCCTGCTCGAACGTCTCTCTGACCGAACGGACTGCAACCTTGGACTTGGACCCTCGGATGGCAACCAATACCGACTTGACCGTGTCTGGATATTTTGTCAACATCGCCCAAGTCGACTACCCAGCGGACGACTGCTCCAAGTCGGTAGCGAGTGGGCACGCACTTTCGACCAACCTGACCTTTAATCCGGCCGTTCAGCCACGCCCTCGCCTCCGACTCTGAACTGCAAACTTCCATCACCTCCATTGACCCAAATCCTGCTTGCGCGCTCCCACCTGTGAACGAAGCGTCCAAACGCACCAGGTCCCTGCCGGAGCGCTTCCTACTGGCAAGCTAACCTTCGGTGTCAGCATTGTCCTTGTCCAACCATCTGCCGTGCTTGGCCACTGCTTCCGTAAGCCTCAGCAACGCATTCTTGTTGGCACCCTCGGCCATCGCTTCGTTCGCCTCTTTGATGGCCTGGTTGTCCCCTGCGCCCAACGCGCCATCGTAGCCTTTGCTCGTCGACTTCAGCGCGCAGGCGGATGCCCTCCTCTCGCGCCTCAACTCCTCCATCTTGTCGAGCACCGTCCTGATTTGACATTGGCGTTGCAGCGGCCGGTGGCATGGTACGAAAAGCCGTATCCGCTGCTGGCGTAACCCATTCCGAGTCTGTTGATCAGCATCTCTGCCACCCATCCTGCTGTGGCATCCAGCAAGAGAAGACGACATGCTGGATGTGACAGGCGGAAAGTCTTTCTTGCAGATGGCGCGACCAGGTTCATGATGAATTCGACTGCTCGTGTTTGGAGAGGAGGTCCAGGCTCTTGAGTTGTTGGTATAGCAGTACTGGCGAGGCAGCGGGGACGGACGTTGGGATCTTCAGGGAGCCGGTTGCGCACTGCTTCCACAAATCACGAAGCTTCGGGGTCCTTCGTTTGCGGTCTTGAGGTACCGTCGAGTCGTGTATCCAGGGCCAAGTCTAATCCTAGACCTCGTCACCCGCGCGAATCCACTACCGGAACCGCTCCTCCAACCTCTTTTTCCCCGCCACCATCGCCAAAGTACCGCCCCGCTCTGTCGACCAAGATATTTTGCAAGCATCCGCAAGTTAGATCGAAGCGCGAACCCATAACGGAATCTGTTCCTCCAACCTTTGCGACACATCCATTGCCAATACCCATTTTCTTCGCGACAGAAGTAAGATTTTCTTTACATGACATTATGTATTTTGAGCACGTACTAACAAATGCTAGTGGCTCCACCCAATCCCTCGAAGCTCCCAGTAGCTGGCAGGCCTACCCAGTCTCCAGCGGTCTCAAGCAGCCTGCCAATTCTCAGCGGCCGGCAAGAAGCTAGTACCAGGTGGCCGGCGGCGAATCCACTCGATCCCTGAGGACGGAGTCTGATCCCGCACCTCTCGCCGTTCCCCAACCTCGTTCTCCTCTGCGAGATGAAGCACACCTCTCGCCGTTCCCCAATCTCGTTCTCCTCTGGCGAGAAAAACGACACCTCGCTGGCCAACCTCGTTCTCCTCTGGCGAGATGCGACGTTGCCACCATGACACATACCCAAGAGGCAGCCCGCCCAGTCTTCAGTGGCGTCCAAGAAGCCCACGCAGCCCAGCAAGCCCACGCAGCCCACCATGGCTGGAGGCAAATCCACCAAATCCTCCAAGACGGCCGCTGACCCGGAACACTTGTCATTGTTCCCAAGCCTCGTGCACTTGTTCGGTGAAATGAACGACGCGTACGACGACATTGCCTCCTTGACCAACGACCAAGTTGCGGCTCGTAAAGACAGCGTGGTCGCTTACGACGCGTTGTCGCCTGAGGTCACGGCGCACAACACCGAGGTCAACCAGCAGAATGCCGAGGACCAGGAAAAGATTAAGGACTGGGACGAGGTCCAGCTGGCCGAGAACGTGGAGGCGCTCCTGAATGGAGATCCACTTTCAGTCCACGAGCCCATTGCCCGAAAGATTCACGGAAACCGTGAGCGCGCCAACGCCGCTATCGTTTTGGAAGGACGCCCGCGCCAGCCGCAAGACCATCGGCGACGAGGAGCAGTCGGCGCTGAAGAAGTTTGCGATGGCATCAAGGCCTACGTAGACAAGGAGAACGCCTTCTCGGACAAGGTTAACGAGGTCCGCAATAACCTGGGCAAGGAGCTCGACCAGTTGATCACGGCGGGCGTCAAGGACTGGTCCTTCGCGGACATGCAGGAGGCCCAGGATGTCCAGCCTCTGGTCAAGCCAGCCTCAGAGCTGATGGTTGAGCGTGCCAAGGGCCTTCGTGCCTACCGTAACGCCGCCATGAAGCTCTTGCTCAAGCTTGCGGTCGCCAACGACAGGATCAAGGAGGAATGGGACCGCGCTCTCGAGCTGCTCCCAATAGCCAGGGTCATGGCCGCGAAGGCGGCGTACAAACAGGCCAAGGAGGAGGCCCGGCAGAAAGCGACGAGGAGATGACGTGAGGGACCGGCGGGAGGCAGGACGAATGAGTGGCCATTGGGGTCGCTTTGTTCGCGCGGATGTGCCTGGAGCTTCATTAACTCCGCAGGCAATCGATTGACCTCATCCACATCTCACCTCGACCTTCAATCTTCATCTCGACCCTCAAATCCAAGCCATGGCTTTCAACCTCACCACTGTCCGCTCAACGCACCAGATTGCCAGGCTGGTGAAGCAGCACAGGGTCAAGTTCAGCCAGATCGCGCCCAACACTGTCATTGTCCGGGCAGTCGTGTCACTCAGCACGGCTGACCAAGCTGCAGAAGTTCTCTACGAGCATGGCTCTGCTGTTCATGGCATTTCAAGATGACCCAGAGCCTCCTTTGAATCTCGCTGACAGCCATATCTTCGTCGCTGACTGCCCTTGAGGAGCATTCTTTCGCTGCTACGCCTGCGCTCAAGGAGCATTCATGTGTCACTATGGCTGCGCGTAGGAAGCAGTCGTTCATACCTCAGACAAACCACGGTCGCCTCCTCCTTCACCACCGAGCAAGTGAGAGATGGCGCCATGGCCAAATTCACCAAGGCAGAGAAGCTGAGCCACCTTGAGCTTATCAATGCCAAGGCAGGCGACCAAGACATCGCCCAGATCATCGACCGGGCCATCGCACCACGGAACAAGAGGGGAGAACCAATCCAGATATGGACATGGGCGTCGAGTGCCTTGGCGCTATTCGGAGGCTCATGATCTTGGACAGCGACGTTCAACGCCACCGCTCTCTTGGCTCGCGTCCGGGCACCTGGTCGAGCCAATACCACAATCTGGCGCTCAGTTTCTCACCAAGAAGGACTTGGACGACCAAGTCGGCGCCTTGTGCTGCGGAGGGATGGAAGATGAAGCAGTTGGTGGCGAGCCGATCAGAAGGACAATGCCGCAGCAAGCAGAGTGAGTCACGCGAACGAGCAGTGCAAGCGCAAGGCAGACGAACATGTCGACGAGCCGCTGCCCAAGCTTGCTCGCACGGCGGCCCAGAGCCAGCCCAGGAGGAGGACCATTTCGCCGACATCCTCAGTACGTGCCACTCCCACTCTAGTCCCTACGCGGATGGCGGCTAACCTTGACGTAGAAGTCTGCGTTCGATTCCCAGGAACTGCGATCTTGTCCAAGGTCCCGGCCCGTCCCCTCGCACGACGCCACCACACCCTGTATTCGTCGCCCTGTTCACCGGTGAAGGCGGTTGGAGATCCTGTCTAAACCTGGACTACGAGCCAGGCTATGCGTTGTGTCACGAACATGCAGATCGGGGAAGTAAATCGATTGCTTGTATCCTAGAACCTAACCCGACCATGCCCGTATCCCTGAGGCAAGCAGCCCTCGACCCATACCAGATCATGCTACTCCACCTGGTTCCATTTCTCCTGGACCTCGGTCCATGCCTCGGCAGGCAAAAGGGTTTTGGCGTGCTTGTGAGCGTCGATATGCTCCTGCTCAACAGCCAGCTTCATGAGCAGCTTGTGAGCTTGCTTGCGAGACTTGCGATAGTCGGTGCGGCGCGCATCGATGAGAGTCTCGGCCGTGGGGACAAGGCCCTTGACAACGACGTCGGCGGTCGCCTCGAGGTTGTATGACGTTTCGCCGACCGATTCCTTGACCTTGGTCTCAAGATCCTCGAGGAATTCGGCCTACAACCTTGTTGGCTTCCTCCTGAAGGCCGCGGAGTTGGAAACCTCGAGCTGTGCATCTTGGGGTGAGTAGTAAGACTCAACCTGACCATTGAGGCCTTGGAGCTTGTTGGCTTCTTCTTGAAGGCCGGGCCTTGTGCCTGCGGCTGGGGATTCTTAACCTCTCCTGGAGCCCTTTGGCTTTGGCAGCCTCCTCGTCTGCCTCCTTCGCTGCTCTCAAGGACCTTTTGTGCTTTGGATGTCGATCGGCTAACGGTAATAGGAAGTTTGTGGCGGCAAAGCTAGGGGCAGCAAGGGATGACACGAGCCGCACGGCGGCGCCTGGAGGCCTGAATCTGGGTGTCGATCTGACGAAGGTCGACGACATCAACCAATTCCTCCTTGATGTCCAGAGGTACAGCGGTCCATCTGCAGCCTCCGTGAGCGCAGTGACCAGATCCTCCTGCACGCTGACGCCTCTGGCGAAGCTCCGCGAGGTCCAAAAACATCGGCGCACTGTACGGACCACTGTGGTAAGGGGCGAATGACTAACGCCAAAAGGCAGTTTGCAAGGGATCAGCGGTTGCAGGGATAGGGGTAGCAGAAACGCGGACACCGTGGAAGGCTTGCGAATGGGCATACCTGTAGCTCAACCTCGACAACCAGAGAGGCTTCAAAGACTGGCGATGGTGGTTACGTGAGGTGTGCGACCGCAAAAGAGGTTGCCGGCGCTAACTGGAAATGGACAAGTGGGCCGACCAGCTTCCGAGGCGGATCTGCACGACCTGGATACATCACCTACTCATCAATCTCGTCCTCATCCCGACGAATGGAAGCCGCCATACCAGAATCCAACTGGCCCACCCTGCGTTATGCGCTCGGTGGACCAAGACGACTTGAGTGGCCAGCAGTGATGTCCCCAAACCGCTAACGTAGTTTGCAGAGGTCAACCGTCCTTCGTTTCCACCATCAGGTTCGCCCTCGACAGCTGAAGACCGTGTTGGAGAGCAGCGCCGGGCTCCGAGCTTCAACCTCGCGACGAGTCGTCGTAGAACAGTGAGCGACTCTTGCGGCAAGGGTGTTGAGTGCCTCGGCAAAGGGCCAGTCCTGCGCGTCTTCCCATCAGCGCCTCCGTTCTCCCACCGGTATCGACCGTTCCAACACATCCCGGTGCAATCCCCAAACCTGCGAGTAAGATGGCTGCAAGCGACCACTCCAACCCGAGCAGTCCACTTCCACAACGCAACGCAGACGCTGGAGGGTCTGAGGGCGAACGGGTGATTAGGACAAAGATCTGATTCTGTTGTGCTGGAATGGCAAAATGGATGGCAGCGCCGCATTTGACGGTTGCGCGCAAGCTTGACCGATCCCAGCGTCTGCTCCCGTAGAGCCTGGGGGCATCTCCACTCACTCAGGACCCCTGGTCGCCTATATTGGGGAGAAATGGGCAATGCGCACCGTGGTGTTGATGTGGCCCAGGCTGAGGAAGCCGGCCGTCCAAAATCGACATCCATCACACCATTGTCACAACAACGCCTCCTTGGAATCTTTCACCAGGGATGCCTTCATTCGCGACTAGGTTTGGTATCTCAATGGCCGGCAAACAATGAATTACGGTGGAACAACCAAGCTGCCCTTGCTGCCAGTGGCACTCGCCAGCCCTTCTCCAATGGCGGCAAACATCGATGCGGCAACGTGTCAAAGGAGAGCGTTCTACCTTGTTTCACAGAGTTCATGGACACTCCCACCTACCGACTGGACGACTGAGGTTTTGGCCGCCAGAGTGATCCATCGCCTCCATCGTCTTTCGACACTTCATCGGGAGAGAATCTTCTACCAGCGTCCAGTCCATATTGAACAGATTTCTCTTTTTCGATCTTTTCCTCGAAGTCAAGAAAAATTACTCCCCTCGAAGCGAAACTGTTCAACCATTTTCGTCACTTTATTCCCAGAGACCACAGACAGCGACATAGCCGACACCGCACGTCGAGACACGCGTCGAGACACCACAAGTCGAGGCTGAAGGTCCGACACGGACGAGGTAGCCGAGTGGTTCGAAGGCTGGCCCGGAGATGAGCACGAAGAGACGATGCACGAGGTCGAGGAAACTTGGCCATCAACCACGATGAACAAGCATCCGGAAACCACTCTCCACGCTTGATGAAAAGCAAATCACTCTCCGCGATACTTGACGAATCATCCTCATCCGGTAACCGCCAGCGCCTGGTGGACGAAACCATGCCAGCCCAACCTTCCGCTTGGAATTGGAATGGACAGCCTTTCTACAGGAACCCCCCCTTAGGCCACATTAAGCGGATCAAGTTCAGGGTAGCACACATCAAACAATCCTCCTCTGCTTCCAAAAAGCGGCCTTGCTTGATTGGTCTGGTTTCGGCAAGACAAGGCAGACTCTTCTTGGCGTTGAGAGGCGTTGCAGTCCCATCTGTCGGAGATGTCAAGAAACATCACTCGTCGTTCCATCAGGCGCTGGATTTACGAGGCTTAACCTGCACGACAACCTTGTCATTTGGCCATCGGCAAGGTTCGATCGACCCCGACAGTAGCGACAGGGCGTTGGCAAGAAATTCACCGTTTGTTTGCATGCATGGAATGTCCGCCACAAGTGGAAGAACAGCGCCACATTCTCTGCGTCCAGCCTGGCGCGTCGGCTTGACCGCCACCACTCATGAACGGCGTCAAGCATGTCAAGGGATTCTTGGGGTCTACCAACGTGTGTAACCATTTCTTCAGGGGCAGGGTGAGTTGACTGCCAGTGTGCATGAGGTTCGTAATGCAGTAATCTCAGCGCGATGTCAGCACGGCCTCTGGAGAGGAGAACGACCCAAAGATGATGAGACTCGACAAGCTTATCGACCTGGCCACCGATCAAGCGCGTCGCAAACTCAATTCAGCACGCCAACTTTTCGCGGATCTGCACCAGCAGAGGTCCTCAAAATGAGTGTAGTCCTAACCGGGAGGGCTTGCATCTTTCTGGCTTGGTGGTCAGTCGTGTTGTTCGGCTCAACGACCGCGAACAATTGCTCGTCCGCGACTTTGTCGAAAGCAATGGTCGAGACGCCAGGATGGACTTTACCGGTGACACAAAAGGACAAAACTTCGCTCCTGGCACTTCATCACGCAGCGCCGTCATTTTTGACACGTTCGAGTTCCAACGATTCCCGTGTCGGAGAGGAAAGCCAACTGGGTCTTCATGGAGCCGTCTCCGGATCTGCGGCACATTCGGAGCGTTAAACGAATCGGACGACCAACATGTTCCCCGTTGTAAAGGACAATCAAGTCAATTCGAATAGAAGACTGCATTCGGAATGAACGCTCCCGAGATGCATTTGCATTCAGCCTCATGAGTTGAATTAGCTCCCGCTGATGACCCTCCCTCATGCTAACCATCAAACGTGATAGGTTCAGATCATGCTATCGCTTCTTGAGTGCCCGAAAATAAAGAAGCCAACCCTCTAAGCTGTCCGTCGAATTTGATGAAAGAAAAGCCCAGTCCTTCAATTCTTGAGGCTTGACCTGGATCCGGAGCGCTGAGAAGCGGACGATGAATGAAAGGCGGTAAGTCGCAAAGCTATTGTGTCGAGAATGAGTGTGGTCGTCAACGGACTACTCCATGTCCTCGTGCTTGTAGTCCGCATTGGCGTAGCTCCGCCATCTGCCTCCCTCTGTGAAGAGTGGCAAACAGCGCTGCATTGATGGGGTCGAGGTCGGCCGGTGAAGGGAAAGTTAATGAAAGCGGAGGCCGGTAGCCGTGGGCAAGAGGCGCTAGATCTGCGTCGGTCAGTCGGGCCACAGGTCAACAACAGAGTACGTACTGAAGTCGAGAATCTTGGGCGTGGTCTGCTTGGAACCAGGCGCGCCAGCGTCATTGCGAGAGCGCTTCGCCTCCGGATCTTCAGGCTCGCTGGCCTTTCGCTTGCGGCCTGCAGACTGTCCCTCTCCACGGCTCAGCGCCGAAGGGCCCGCGACGGCCGAGTCAAGCTTGAGCGATTTTGGCTGCGGCTTCAAGGTGTTGTGAGAGTTGGGATGAATGCTTCCGTTGAGAGTCTTGCGGCGCTTGGATGGATGAGGTGCAGCGTGCAAGCCATCGGCGTGAGAGACCGCTTCGAGGCCAAGGCGAGGGAAGACGGGCGCTTGCAAGATTCCGTGATCTGGGCTTGCCGCAAAGACTGGCTTGAGGTCGGTTGGTTGAGGACGCACAGTGCCGTCGTCAGTGTGCAGTATAGGCAATGGACTCTTGCACCGAGGCGCGCGGGCCTGGGTCGACTGGTTGTTTCCCATGGCTAACAAGTCGAGGTCGGTGTTGCAGAGTCAAGGCGAAGGCGAGACCAGCAACCGACTATTTAAGCGAGTGAGGTGGTGAAGCCTGTGAACGGCAAGGACATTAACCGAAGTCTGGATTATTCCCTCCACCACTTCTTGGATAGCGCCTGTTGTGAGACTGCCTGACAAGCCAGCACCCTTGTAAGTACTTCCGAATCACTGAGTAGCGCACGTCCTCATTCCGCCGGTCATCCAGCGGTCGCAAGTCCTTAAGCACGAGTTTGTTCTTCGACCCAACCGGCATTCCCATCTTGCGCCATTTCCGACTGCGCAAACCCAGGCGGCGCGTAGTGTCCTCGAGGTCCACTTCTGGTCGGACCCTTCATCACGGCGGTTGAGAAGACCAGTACGCGAGGCTTATCAGGGTAGTCAATCCCGAGTTTCGCTTGCAAAACATCTTTTACGCTCATTGCTGCTCAATTCTACCTCGTACTCCATGGCGCATTGCTCAGACAGGACGTGAGGGTAGCCGCTGTCTTTTACCGGCTGGAGTGAAAGTTTTTGGCCTGCTGCTCTCAAACGTGGTCAAAGATTGTCAAGACACCTCGGCCAGTGCGAAAGATTCATTGTTTGCAAAGAAAGCTGAAAACTCCTCGCCGAAGCTTGGCGTATGCCTCATGGCGACGTCCATTGACACCAGGCAGGTGAAGAAGGTCGGCCGATCAAAGCGAGGTATGCCGCGACCGCAAAGGCTCCCTTGCTTACGCTTCATCCTGATGGGTAAAGTTCTCATGATGCAATACTGACCTCTGTCGGCTCACCTCAGGTCGTCCAAATCAACCTTTGCCCATTGTCAACGTGCAGAGGATTCACTTTCGCGGAAACATACGCTTCGATCTTTCTGAATCGAAGATGGATCCGTCTTCCTCCGCACCGCTGCGCGCCCGACGGTGCGACCAAGGACTCCCATCTCCCATTCCCATCTTCCTCCATGTCGCCTGAACTTGGACAATGTCGCTCGTGGGGACGAGGCTGTTTTGCGCAAATACACATTGGAAGGCGACGCCAGCTGCGTCAAGAGTAACGAGGAATGCTGCCAACGCGGCTCAAGGAGCGCAGCGACGCATCTCGATCCGTCACTCGTCCACCGGGCCATCTTCCTACGAATAGACACCACGATGCGCGCACCCTCACGACATGTCCACGATGTCACTGCAGGCTTGCTCCTCACCGGCCAATCCTGGCGTCCAGGCGATCCGTCCGAGTTTCGACAACATTTCCGCGCGACAGCCTCACGGGTGAAGAGTTGTATTGATTCAACTGGTATCCCAAGATTGACGGTCCATGTACCTGAAATGAAGCAATCCGAAACTCCCGAAACCCTGTCGAGATCCAATCGACCCCGCCACACCGTGTTGATGAATCTAGGACGTCGGCTCGATGGAACGTGATATCTCTCAGCGCAAATAACGACCGAGGAGGTGAGACTTGAAGGAACCGTTTGTCAGTGCTGTGGCAGAAATAAGGAGAAGCCGAGTGTCAACCTACCTCGAAGCCTTTACCCTTGCGCATGCGGTAAGGATCACTCCGTTGCCAACTCACGCACGTCTTCGAAGCGCACCAGTCACTACCTTGATCACAGCCATCACTCGGGCCAAGGATGGTTTGCACGGTCTACCAAGGCAATTTAACATGCAGAATGCTTGCACTTCGCACGCGATGCGCGCGCCGGTCAACTCCAAATCTCCACTTTACTCGAATCACATTAATCACATTCAGTCAGACACGGCTGCTTCCGGCAAGCTTCACGGCTCCACGGCGCAAATCATTCAGAGACCACGTTCCATTGCTACCGAACTACCAAGGCACCCACATCAGTGTTCGCTCAGCCCTCATCAAGCCTCTAACGCGCGAACCAATATCTGGGCCAGCATATATTCGACCAGCCTGTCCAACTCCGAAACCTTGTTGACGCAAGTGTGCTCAACAATCTCCCTGTCATTTGGCGTTGGTGGTATGCGCCTGGATCATCAACACGTTGGAGTCGGAGGGCCAGAAAATATCGGCGTCATGATAGCCGACGTTGTTGGTGGGCAGGAGAGTTCTTGAACGAGGACGTGTCCGCGACGGCGACGGATCTCGATGGCGCGGCCCTTTTCCGCCGTGGCGGTCTTCTATCAGAACCGCGTTAGTGCAAGCAGCAGTGCTCTTGGAGGAATACTCACATATTCAGACCACTGATCTTGTCGGCCAGGGAGATGGTGTTCTTCGGCGGGTTGGATACAAGCTTCGGCCTTTCGTCCCGTCATCACCCCAGGCATCAAGGCTGGTCAGCTCCTCGAAGCGTGAAGCCTCCTGGCAATCGTTCTTTGATATAGCCAGAACGGCGGAGAGCAGCGAATCACGCTGGGCCACCAGCGCCGACCTTTCCTTCCTCGAGGTCTCTGCCTCAAGCTGGAGACGAGAGTTCTCCTCCCGAAGGTGCTGGAGCCCGAGCCCGAGCTCGTCGATGACTCGATCCATTTGGGGGCGAGTCTTGCGGAAATTCTTTCCAGGAACGTGTTAGTGCAAGCTGAAATGTCACTATGTGGCAAGGAAGAACTCACGGGAGTGGAAGCGAGTCTCTGGAGTTCAATAGGGCGGTGCCGGCGGGGGCCAAAGTCGGCAAAGGTGAGGAGTGCGGCAGAATTGGCCCGGCGAAGGGAGCAAGTCGGTAGAGATTGATCCGGCGACAGAAACCAAGTCTCCCTCGTCGTCGTCCATCCCCTTGGTCAACTCCTGAGCGCGAAGTAGCTTCATCCGCGTCTTCGCACTCGTGCTGCAGCTTGCCTAGGAGGAAAGACTTGAGTAGATCGCACTCGATCACCAGCGCCGCATTCTCCTTCTTCAACTCCTCGATTCGGGAGTCTTTTTGGAGCGCCTCGCTCCTAAGCTGCTCGAGCCCCTCTGGGCCACCGGCAGGTCTCTGCCTCGAGCTGGAGTCGGGAATTCTCCTTCCGAAGGTGCTGGAGCTCGCTCCTCGATGACTCGTTGAATATACTGGGCCGTTAAAGCGACGGCTACGGATTTTAAAGAGGTCAGGGCGTCAAAGACAGTTTATAACAAGGCCTGCGGGTCCTTAAAGAGGCCAGGTACGTCGATTACACTGAAGTGCTCTTCATCAGGTCCACAGTGAGACCGGACCAAGACCGAGACCAAGTGCATGATGGCTTCATGGCCGCGCTGGATGATCGCCGCAGGTTGAGGACTTGATGATTTCCCGACCCTTCTGTCGAAATGGTCTTGGCCTGGTTGGAAAACTCCTGCATGGGCGCCCATTGCGTTGGCGTTCCGGATGACCAGTGCGGAGGCCGCGCAAGGTTGATATACGGGTCGATAATGCAGGATGAAGAAATGCGACAGGCCAGAAGGAGCGTCTAGGAAAACCAACATGGCTTCGACGTGGCTGATTCGGACTGTTGGATGCTGAAGCCGCCTCCGCCGGGTCGTCCTCGAGACTGGACGTGGAGTTGCCGCTCTTCTCCGCCAGCTTGCTGATTTCTTTCCGGATGGAGGAAAGGAGCGCTTCGACGTTGCGTGCATGGTTCCGCGTCGACGTAAGGCTTGAGGTCCTCGGAGAACTTGGTGTGGCTGTCGCTCGAAGGGTCGAGGTCCTTGCAGAATCATTTCCAGGGCAGGAGGCTGCAAAGTCCTTTGACAGAGCCTCGTTGCGGTTGCGAACCCAGGTCGCAATCTTGAGCTGGGATGCTCGTTGGAGAGGCAGGTCCAGACTTCTTTGACGGCAGAAGAAGGCGCAGTATACGTCCTGGAGAACAAAGCTCCGACGGCGAAGCCCGTGGAATTAAAGACTATACGAACTGTTGAAGACGAGACTTGCAGACTTGAGGAGAGTCTGACCAGCGAGAAGATGACTGACCACATGCCGATGGTGTTGTTCGCGGCGGAGAGCAATTGCGGGCCTGAGAGCGTGTCGGGTGTGGCCAGGATCAGGGCGCGCAAAGGTGTCCAACGTGGCGAGCGCCATGGCTTCTTCGATGGGGTATGACGCGGACGGAGGGGAGGACGGCGTGAGCTTGCGTGCTGCTGCATCAATGTCAGCTGGTGATTGCTAGCGGTACCTCATCTCTTACCCGAGTGAAGAAGGCTGCAATCTTTTCGGCCAGCATGGTTGCGGGTTGTATGTTGTCGGCGAGGATGTGGAACGAAGTTTGAAGATGCGCCCAAACCTTGTGCCACAACGGAAGCGAGCTGCAGTGCCACCACGCCACGCCTGCTCGATAAAACCCACCCACAAGAGATGCACAAAACAGTCAACAAGTCTGGAGCAACATGTCCATTTTCAGCACCATCTCGTCGACCACCAAGCCCAACTACTCCATCCAGACCATTTATCCACCAGCCCATACCCGTTCCACCTCCATTCATCCTAGTCCTCATCATTCCATGCCCAGCCTCCGAGGTCATGAAGGCGCTGGCTTTGGCGGTCGATTTTACGCGCCATGCGGGCTCGTTGAGCGTAGAGTTCGGCCCAGTGTTTCGCCACCCGCTTCAACCGCTCAACGACTTCGGCAAGCAGCTCCAGCACGACTTGCAGCACCTCTTTCATGTACTCCTTGCGGACTCCTTCGGTCTGAGTGAGAGCCGTGGAGTCTCCCAGGGCGGAGTCGTTGAGGCTGTCGAGGACCACCGAGCACCAAAGGTCGACTTGAGAAGTGAGATCTTCAACGGCTCGCTCCTCGACGTCAGGCTGCGGGAGGTGGTCCAGTGCCAAGGAAGAGACGTTGCTCAGAGCCATGTCGTTGGTGGCGCTGGCCATTTCCAGACCACTAATCTTGTTGGCCAAAGAGATGGTGTTCTTTGGCACGTTAGATACCAGCTTCGGTCTGTCTCCCTCGTCATCGTCCCAGGCATCAAGGCTGGCCATTTCGTCCAGCCTCTTGATCAACTCCTCGGAGCGCGAAGTAGCTTCAGCGGCGTCTTCGCCCTCGTTGTGCACCATGGCCCGGAGGGTGCACTGTAGTAGATCACGCTCTGCCTTCAACGTGGAGTTTTCCCTCTCTAGCTCCTGGATGCGCGGGTCCGTCGACCCAGCCTCAAGCCGGAGTCTTAAGACCTCCTCGCGGAGGATTTCGACCTGCTCGACGAGTCGATCCATGTTGCCAGAAATGCCTATCAGAAGCGTGTTAGTGCAAGCTGCAATGGCATTAATGTGCCGTGAAAGAACCTACCAAGAGCAGTGTAGAGGTCGCCTGGCGAGGGAGCGAACGTCCAGATGTCGAGAGGGCGGAGAAAACGACCGGCAGGGGGCGAATCGTTCTAGAAGGCGGGGAAACAACCGGCGAGTGAAGCAGGTCCCCAGATGTCTAATGGGAGACGAAAAGAGGGGTGGGAAAGGTCTGTATTGGCAGTGTTAGCAGTGGAGCCGAATTGCAAACGCAATGGGGAGCCCATTAACCTTGAGCCGGCGCCACGGGAACGGGCAACACCAAACCGTTAAGAGAGGATGACCAGAACGTATTGAGATGTTTTGGTGTGTCGGAACGGTCGTGGAGGGCGTGTTTGGAAGTGATGGGGTGCCAGTATCCCGGGTTGCGTCGGAGGTGACTGGCAAGGGGAACAACAAAGGCCGGCACGATGAACAATGCTTGTTGTAGGTTCCTGGCGCACGGAGTATGTTGTGAATGGAATCGCCAATGTATTGTCCCGTGAACCGAAGCGAAGTGACGGCGGTCTGCAGGCGCAAGATCTCGGCAAAGGCGCAAGACCGCCGCGACCACGAACTCGGCCCAGCCAGCCAAACCTCTCCTCTTCCTACGTTCAAGGTTGACCGAATGGGGCCAATTTTTCTCCGCTTCCGTCCTACTCCTGCGTCCAAGGTTGCAGCAATCTGCCCGAGTGGACGATTCGCTCGCTCCTGCTGCTCCTCTTCCTGTGTCGAGTCCTGGCTGGGCGGAAAATTCTTGTACGACCGCGTGCAAACGGTGACACGCCTTTGTCGCGTTTCGCGTCATCCTTCAACCTCACCTTTCCATCCTTGAATTGGACGCCAAACTCGGCTCACACATGGAGATTTGCCTCAGAAGCATCTGGACCTCCCCTCCAACATTCTCGTCCTGTATGACAGTCACGGCGGCAACGACAAAAATCCAGAGCGAGCGGTCAATCACAGCTCCAACGACAAACGCACTCCTCAGGCCAGGGATGGGGCATGGCAGCCGCGGAGTACCGGCGTGTTCAAGGCATCATGACACGAATCTCTGGCACAAGAGCCTTGCTGACGAATGTGTAGCGCCCACCACGACCTCGTTGTCTCAACAGCGAGCGCCCTACCCGTCGGACATGCCTTAGCGCCACAATGAAAGAATCACGAGGAAATATTGGGCATGACATTGGAGCTGGACATTGAGGACCAGGCCGCCCGAATGCTTGGAGGATGAGGCAATGATGGGCATCGTCTCGCCACTTGTGCTCGGATTCTGAGTGGGATCTCGGTTCAAGACGGTCAACCATCTAGGAAGAAACAGTGGAATTGGGATGGTCTACCAAGGCTTCCCAGTACTGCCATGCAAAAGGGCCCAGCCGGGATCGAAACCGCTGAATACGTGTCAGGAATGGGCTAGCATGGCTCCCTCGGTGGCGAATAGGCCACAAATCTCTGCCCTCGGACCACCAAACCAACCAGCCAACCCCTCTTCCTCAAGTAAGCCTCATTACCAAATCATGTATTCACATGGCTAATGGTTGTAGTATTTCTGATTCACCTGAGCCGCCTCCTCTTGATGAGCTCATTCCGACGGTTTTGGCGCAATTAGAAATCAACCATGGGATAATTCAGCGCCATCCTGCCCTCATCGCCATGATCAATCGACGCCTCGGTCTCGACGACGAAAACAACAACAACAACAACGACAGCAGTGGCACCGTCGCTGGCCCGTCGGGCACCACCAACTCCCTCACTCTCGGCTCCCCCCCCTCCGACATTGATGATAATCCCGCTGGGGCTGGCGTCGACGACGATGACGAGCAAGTGGAGGAGGGCGAGGACGACAACGACAACGACAACGAGGGCGACGAAGACGACGACGACACAGTCCCTCGGGGCTCCAAGCGCAAGCGTGGAGAGGAGCGCTCCAGTGGGTGGACCTGGCGGGACGTCACGTCCCAACTCTGGGCCAAGACGGCTGGAGGAGACGTCGGCTGGTCCTCCTGGAGCCCGGCCTTGCGTGCGGCGGCGAGGGGGGCTGGCTCGCTACACCGCAGACAGTGAGCGAATCGGTCGCGTTGTCAAAGCGACCCAGGAGGGCAAGCCCACCTCCCGCTGCGCCATCTGCGCCGCGGCCATGAAGATGGGCTGGGGCCAGCGCGCGGACACCAGGGCGGGCACAAGGGCCTGCAACAAGTGTCGCCAGCAGCCGGTGGCCGACCCTGCATCACGGTCCGCCAGCAAGGCGGCTTTCACTTGATGCCGCTGGATGAGGCCGAGACGAGCGTCGATGAGGTCTCCAACTGCTGTGAGAAGCAATCCAAAAGCCAGGGGTACTCTTCCATCTGAATGTCCCGGACTGCCTCCATGGCCCGATCTCACTTCCACTGCCTCGGCTTCAAGATACTCCCGGCATTCCGTTTAACTGCAAGGAGCAGCCCTTTGCCGCCGCATCGGTCTGGGAGCAGCCAACGACCACGACAACATCACGTCTGCCTCTCGCCCAGTCTCACCCTCGACTCCGCCTGCACAAGATCACGCAGTCCTCGGCCCAGCCTCACCTCGCCACCACAAGATAACCTATTTCTATCCCGGACCATGACCAAGTCTCCGGAGGAGTTCAAAAAGGCCAAGCGCGGAAATCTCAACTGGCTCCGAGAGAGGGCTGGCGTGCAAAAAGCTTCGGACATCATTGATCCGTCGAGCGCCCAGCTGAAGCGGAAGACCAATCGGCAAAGGACCTGCACGACTACTCCGCCGAAACCATCTGCGTCATCAAATGCGCAATGATGTCGACTAAGGACCTGCCTCGCGTCAGGTCGATGCTAGTGGCCGCAACATTTCTCCTGGCCGATGTTCGGTATCACGCCACGGACAGGCATGTAGTCCACCTCCAGGACTTTTGGTCGGCCGTGGAGATCCTGGCCAAAGAAGCCAACACGACCGTCACGGCTCTCAAGAAGGAGAGCAAGCGCCTTGGTCAACTGTTGACCAAAGAAGGTACGTCCGAGCTTCACTTCGACGACTGATGCTAATTTTGGCGGGCCGGAAGCGAAAGTTCGACGAGGAGCTGCAGAGGCCCTCCAAGAGGCAGTGCATCAACCTTGAAACCTCGCAGCATGGCATCGGCTGGAGCGAGCTGCCCTGCTTCTGCCCTGTCATCCTTGCACGTCTCCACGTCTGCCGAAACTCCCCAGGAAGAAGGCCGCCCGCAACTTGTTGGCGCTGCTCGATTGAGCGCTTGGTCGACCTATGGACGACATTTGCATCTGCCGACATCTTTTTCCTCGCCCAATAGCTCACCCTTTTCTTTCTTCACTCGTTTTGATTATTTTGCTCTCATTTCACGACAGTCTGCGTCTTCCACATCATTCATCCGTCCGCTTAGTTCAGTTTGCTTGCTTGGTTGCGTCTGCTCATTTGGCAGTGTTTTTAGGCTCTTCTTTTGATTATTACCCGCATTTGATCTCGTCGATTCCTGAGTTGAAATTCAGAAGCTGGTACACGCAGGTATCAACAAATACAAGTCTTACGGTCGACCATGCGAGGTGTCGCTGCGAAACAACTATGAGGCGGGTCTGGCATACCATAGAGGTGACGACAGGCGCCTTTCAATGCCCAGGAGATATGCTGGCGCCGTGTTAGACGAGTGGAAAGCCTGAAAGACACGCCGAGCGAGTGATTGTCCATCTTATTCACGCTTGGTAAACACGGAGACAGGGAGCCAGACTTGTTGCATTCAGGTTCATTCACTGCTCATTGGCATGTGATGACTGCTCTACCATGCCCATCTTTCTGCCCATCTTTCTGTCCTCCACAACGTCATTCCCGACCCGAACCAATCTCCTTCTGACGACCACATGTGTTGCTCAGGCGCGTCCCTCTCCCAGATCTTTGTCTCTCTTGACGAACTTTTTGAACTCGCTGATGGTTCCACGCTTCGGACTGGTGTCACGCTGGGGGCTGGCGTTGCGCCGAGGACTGGTGCTGCGAGGCGAGCTTCGTATTGGAGGGAGTGAGGCTGTGCTCTGGCACCGCGGGCTCGGAAAACTCCTCAGCAGCGATTTTGGTTGCGGGCTGCTCTGTATCGATGTGGGGGCAGTGTATTCGGCCACGGGACGGTGAGGAAGCTGGTTGGCTTGCAAGAGGCGATGAAGCTTGGAAACTGTCTCCTTGCTCTTGGCCAACTCCTGTTCCAGCGAATGGTTCTTTGTCGTCAGAGCGACAATGACGGCCTCGAGGTCAGCCTTGGACTTTTGCTCGTCTAAAAGAATTAGCGGCGACCTGGGAAACCGAAGATGGTTCTTACCAGCGATTTTGCGCTTCTCCTCTTCAAGGCGCTCGCGCATCTTCTCTCTGAAAGCGGGCGCACCATCGATAAGCCCCTGGACCCTGGTGAGGGTTTCTTCAAAAGGTTGTAGATCCATCTCCTTGTCGCCACCGGGAGAAGACATGGCGGAGTGGTGGGTGGAAGTGGTGGATGGGCGTTGGTTCAAAATTTGGGTGGCGTGCGCCGGCTTGGTGCTTGCCCGGCCCACGACGCGTCTTGTGCCGGGCGACGCGTCTGGAGGTGCCTGGACAACACTTCTGGATGTGACTGGTTTGAAGCGAGACACGTCGATTTCACAGTATAGCGGAGCCTTGGCTGCCAGACCACCCTCCACCGGCTCCTTCAGCTTCTCCTCCACCTTGACTCATTCCTCATCAGGCATGACGATCTTGGCCTGCTCGAAGTGAGCTTTGACACACTCCTCCTGGACGGCAAGGTTCATCAGCAACTTGTGTTTCCCTGCGAAACTCGAGGAAGGCGCTGCGGCGATTGTCGATGACGGTCTCGGTGTCGAGGAGAATGCCCCTGACAGCAACGGCCTCTGTGATGCCCTCCAAGTTGTAGGGAGCCTTGCCGCCGTTTTCTTTGACCAATTCTCGCAAATTGTTCTCGAGATCCTTGAGGAGTTTGTGAACCGGTCTGCTGACTTGTGAAATTACGTCCGAAGCACATTGCAGCGCGCGCACATCCCGGAGAGCCAGAGGGAATCCTCTCGGCAAGGCCATGCGAGAGCGACGAGTTGACCGGAGGCGCCAAAGACATGCACAGCTCCGCGATTCTGGTGATTGGTGCTCTTGACATCCAAGGATGGGTTCGCAGACGCTCCCTACCCGGCCTCTGTCCTATGCGCCCACGAAGGGCTCCAAACCATCGGCGGCGATCGTGCAGAAAGCCCTCTGCAATGTGCGCCTCGCCCAGCGTCGGCGGCGTGCCCATGATGACAACGCCTCTGACGCACCTGGCCGTCCCGTCTGCGTTGCCGCGCCGCATGCGCGATTCGTCCGCGGCCACCATCTCAAGCGCCGTGTGCCCGTCCAGACTCCACCCCAGCACAACGACGCCGCCAGAGAGACAGCCCGGTGTTTCCAGCGCGTCGAGCGCCGCGGCCGTGTAGCTGGGGTGTGTAGCTGGTCCCGGGGTGCGGGCGTCCGTTGAGGCGCTGTGGCCGGGTGTTCAGGTTTCTGCGATCCAGCATTCGCCTACGGCTCGGTTTGGCGGATCCGTCAGAGCCAGTGTAAACGAGTGAGCAGAGGGTACCCTCGACAATGCGCTCTCGGTCAGGGGTGTCGTCCTTTGCATGGCGAGTCTGGAGAACTCAGGCGGACCCAGCGCTGCTCTCCAACACGGTCTTCGAGCTGCTTCTACTTGAGTTGTCGGCGGAGGGCGGACCTGATGGTGGAAACGAAGGACGGCGTGAAAGACTGGCCGAGTTCTCGTCGAAGGGTTCTAGTGGACCTGCTAACTACGTTAGCGATTTGAGGACTCTCGCTGCTGGGCCATTCACGTCGTCTTGCTCCACCCAGCGCACAACACCAGGCGGGAGTCGCTTGGACTCTGGTATAACGGCTTCCATTTGTCAGAACGAGGACGAGTTAGGGTCTCCAATGATGAGAGCAGGCGAGGTGTCGGTACGATAGGCGGAGGTTTGTTGGAAGCTCGGCCTGGTAGCTGGTAGGTCGCACGGATGTCCATTTCCGGTTTAGCGCCGGCAACCTTTTTGCGGTCGCACACCTCACCCACTGCAACCACCACTATGAAGTGTTGGTCTGGTTGTCGAGATTGAGCTACAGGTATGCCCATTTGCAACGCCTCAATGAGGTGTCGTCGCGTTTCTGCTACACCCTGTCCCTTGCAACCGCTGATCCCTTGCAAAACTAGCTTTTGGCGTTAGTCTTTTCGCCCCTTGACCAGACCCACAGCAGTCCACACCGCATTCCCTGCTCAGCCTGGCTTGGCCCTCTACGCGACCTGTGCCTGGAAGCCTCACCAGATGCAGATGGGAATGAAGGGTCCTTGCGGGTCAGGAAACAGGTCCACTCCCATGTCGAAGCCAAAGGAACCCGATGTTCAATATATCCACGAGCGAGAGCGAGGAAAAGCCCATTACCCTGACGTCGTTGACACTTTGGCGTCGAACAATGCCCAGACTAAGGCCTCCAGGCGCCGCCGTGCGGCTCGTGTCATCCCTTGCTGTCCTAGCTTTGGCCGCCACAAACTTCCAATTATCGTTAGACTATTGGAGCTCATGCAGCCGATCAACATCCAGAGCAGAGGCTCTATGATAATACTATGGATGGCATAAAATGGAATTATACTTACTCTAGGTTAGTATTTACATGGCACATAGCGCACTATACCTAGTTCTGACCTAGGGGTGGCTTCAGAAGCTGATAAGGTGCCGGATCTTCAAGAAAAGGCATACAAGGTCTCAGACCTTGAGAGCAGCGCTGAGGAGCTTACGGGCAAGCTCAAGAAGGCAGAAGAAGAGGCTTCCAAAGTCAAAGGGCTCCAAGACAACGTTCAGAATCTTCAAGTACAGGCTAGCATGGTTTCCGGCCTTCAAGAAGAAGCTAACAAGGTCAAAGGCCTCAACAGCCAGGTCAAGAGTCTTACCACTCAACTCCAAGATGCACAGCTCAAGGTGTCCAAGTCCGCGGCCTGCAGGAGGAAGCCATTAACGTCAATGGTCTTGAGAGCAAGGTTTGACATACCAGGACTGGATGTTACTGAAGGTGGATGGCCGACTGGCAGCAGAATTTCCTGCTGTTGACGAGCTGCGACAGGGCGACGGGTTTTTGGCCGTACGAGGAGATGTGGGAGGTGAGTCAAAACCAGGAACATGCCAGACTATCGCCACGGCAAATTGATAGTTGAATTTACATGCTTGAGTCAGTGGACGTGCGGATGTGCCAGGAGGAAGCTAACAAGATTGATGGTCTTGAGAGCAACAAGATTCAAGAGGACGTAGGCGGGACTTTCGGCTTCAAGAGAAGGCTGAAATTGCTCCCAGATCAACTTCGAAAGGCAACAGTACGAGGCAACTTCCATTAGATGTGGCTGATGTTTCCCTGGAGACGGCGACTGGCAAAATCCGAGCGCCACGACCTCAATGATCGAGCATTTGAGCGCGGGGACGTCGACGGGCTTGGCATGTCGACATGCAAAGAAGATTCAAGCGCAAGCAACAGCGGAACGAGTGCGGGCCGGATCGTGACCGGTCTGCAGGCACCATTTCGGCCATCTGACATGCTCTCCATCGGAATGACTGATTGTCTAGCTGTCTATGCGCCCTCGGTCTGTACCCCAGCATCCTTGTTCTCCACCGCCTTGCTGCTGCTGTTCGTTTGGACCGCCGCGTCCTTGGTAGTGGTGGCAGCGGGCTGGCTACCGGCGCCTGCGCCATTGGCGCCATCTTCGGTGGTGGCGGCGGTGTTGCTGCTGCCGCTGGCTTCGGCTTTCCGGGCCCGATGCTTTTCCATGAACGCATTGATGGAGGCGTTATTGGCCATGATGGCCCTAAATCTGCTAAAGTCGCGGGGTGGCATTCTGAAATAGTCAGTCAAGCTTGCGAGTGTAAGGGCAGCTCAGTGCTTACATGTCGGATTGACAGGACAGAGAAGCAGAGAAGCAGAGAGGCAGGCAGGCAGGCGGGCAGGTAGGTGGTCGACTGTGTCAATGGTCAGTTTTGAAGCGTGTGAAGTCGGCGGAGTGGGCGCACCAGGACGAAACGCGGTCGCGATAGAGGGAAAGGGAGAGAAAAAAGTGTGAGACGAAGAAGTTGAAGATCGAGTGTGCGCCGGGCGCGGATGCGCCGAAACCGGGAGGGTAGTCGCGCCCGTCTCTCCCTCTGCGTCGACCGATCACGGTCGCTCCACCTACGCCTCCCCGTCAGCTTCGGAGCTTTATATCGTACGTGTCCTCCATGTGCCAGACGGCTTGGACGACTTGGCTAAATCAGTTCTTCAGGCCCCTCGGCGTCGACAGACCACGACCGTTCCCAGTCACGCCCCTACCAGTCTTGAAGCTTGTTCGTCCGTGTCCTCCGTGTCTCCCGACCTACTTGAACGTCTTGGCTGACTCTGCATCTATTAGAGCCCTCTCTCCTTTCGCTCTCCCTCTGTCGCTCCCAGTTATGCCACTCGAGGACGACGAGAAAGAAGTGACACGGTTCCAACGTCAAGTCCGCTGGCCTCCCCAGATTACGCTCTGATGGCCGATACCCACCATGTTCTGGGCGCTCCGGACAGAAGCGCCGTTCTCCCATCTGCAACCGTCATTTGAAGAAGGCCTGGTGCGCGGCGCCATAGCCGCAGTCACGCGAACTCGAGCCGCCCTGGTGGTGAATAATTTAATGACCACCAGCAAAGCGGACATTATGGCTGATATCCATCATATTCCCACTGCTCCAGAAAGAAGCACAATTCCACCCATCCGTAATATGCTCTCCGGCTTGGCTGCAAAGTCCACCGCCAACAAGCAAAACGCAGTTGTGAATAGGAAGCCCAGGTGCGCAGTGCCGCAGCCGCAATCATCCGGACTCGAACCACCCTGGCCAAAACACCATCGACGGACATCGTTGCCACTTCGAAGCATACTTTGGATGCTCCAGGAAGGAGCTTCGTTCCGCCAATCCAAGACATCGTCAGCTTGACCGCCGACAAGAAAAACGCAGTTGCAAATGAGGAGGGCCAGGTGCGCGGTGCCGCAGCCGCTGTGACGAAGACTCGCGCCTCCGCTGCCAAAGGCCTGCCAGCAAAGATGACGCGAGACTCAATCATCCAAGAGACACAGTCTGGTGTGCCATTGCCCACGTCGAACCATCTCCTTAAGGTTCTGCGAGCCTACCGGGACAAGCACAACTCTCCCATTGGCCGCGTCGCCATGATGACCCGGAGGACGATCTAACCCCTCGCTACTGCGTCTGTCCCGTGGCCGTCAATATTCTTTCTCCGCCGCATTCCGCTATGTCCCTGTCGCGGCCGACGACTACGACGACTACAGCGACGAAGACACAGCTTCTCATGGCTCCGATCGAAAGTGCAGAGAGCAGGGTCCCAATAGGTGGCCCGGATTTCTCCCGTTTGCGGCTCTGTTCACTGGGCATGATGGACTCCAGAAGCAGCACTGTCCCTGCAAGGTGCTCCGGACGGCTCTGTTCACTGAACACGTCGGACTTCAGAAGGAGCTGTCCCTGCAAGATGATCCCAACCGCAGCGGCTCTGTTCCCCGAGCATATCGGACTCCAGAACTGTCCCTGCAGGGTCGTTCCAACGCATTCAAAAGGGTCTATGAGACACCAGAGAAGCCGGGTGAAGCTATCAAGCATACCATAGCTTCAGCTTCAGCCGTCCACTTGTCTGGTTTACTCCAGAAAACCGAGCTCACAGAACAAATGGCCGACAATCCTCTGTATTTCAACTGTCAGCAAAGCTCTCTAAGCACTGGCCGTCCACTTGTCTGGCTTACTCTAGAACGACGAGTCCCCAAAACAATAGCCGACAATCCTCTATATGCCAACTGTCAGCAGAGCTTCCCAAGGACTAGCCGTCCACTTATCTAGCTTACTCCAGAACGACGAGTCCCTAAAACAATGGCCGACAATCCTCTGTATGCTAACTGTCAGCAGAGCTTCCCAAGGACTAGCCGTCCACTTGTCTGGCTTACCCCAGACGACGAGTCCACAAAACAAATGGCCGACAATCCTCTCCAAGGCCTGGCCACCCACTTTTCTGGCTCACTGCAGAACGATAAGTTCACGGAACAAATGGCCGACAATCCACGTGCCTGGCTTGCTACAGAACAATAAATTCACGGAACTAATGGCCGACAATCCTCTCCAAGGCCTGGCCACCCACTTTCCTTGCTTACTGCAGAATGATAAGTTCAAAGAACAGATGGCCGACAATCCACGTGCCTGGCTTGCTGCAGAACAACAAGTTCACGGAACAGATGGCCGACAATCCACGTGCCTGGCTTGCTGCAGAACAACAAGTTTACGGAATAGATGGCCGACAATCCACGTGCCTGGCTTGCTGCAGAACAACAAGTTCACGGAATAGATGGCCGACAATCCACGTGCCTGGCTTGCTGCAGAACAACAAGCTCACGGAATGAATGGCTGATAATCCCCTCTACGCATGCTGCAGGACGAAGAGTTCACATAACAGATGGCCGATAACCCACGTGCCTGGCTTGCTGCAGAATGAAGATTACACAGAACAGATGGCTGACAATCCACTCTACGCCAAAGCTGTTCATATCTGGCTTGCTGCAGAACGATGAGTTCACGGAACAGATGGCCGACAATCACCACCACCACGTCCATCTCCGCCCCTGAGGCCGGGCCGCCCTCCCCAGACCCCCGTCATTTCCGGCGGCTTGAGGAGGAGGAGGAGGAGGAGGAGGAGGGAAGGGACACGAGGAGTCTACCTCTAAGCTTCCTGCAGGCATCATCCAAGGCGGCAACGCTTTCCACCAAGGTCTGGCTCCGTAGACCCTCCTTCTCCGCGACGAGGCCCGAGATTTGTGGCTTCAGCTGCTCAACTTGGACTCAAGGCCTGAAATCTTCGCGCAGTCGCCAGGAGTAGGTAAGTTGGATGGAATGTCGACGCGTGTGTCGCGGGCGAGCGAAATATGAAGATGTGGAGTTGACCTGGAGCAGGCCAGCATCAAATTCGAGGACAGCAAAGTCGGTGCGCGCACAGCAAGACGCGGTGGAGCGGGGAGATTTGACGCCAAATCTTTGCTTTTGTATAGCTGTCAATTGCTCGTCCGTTTGGCTTGATCAAGTGGTCGTTTCGAATTGTCTCTTTGCTATAAGCTCGGCTGCTCAACGCAACGGAGCATCCGCCCGTTTGAGTTGCGCCGTGAGCAATCTAAGCCATGCAATGAATGATTACCAAAACTTGTGAGTATCTTGTTGGTTGAACTTAGTTGTGCCGAGCAACTCAATTGTACAACTGGCGCAATTGTTTGAATTGACGACCACGCTGCTTTGGCTTTGGATATAAAAGAACGATCGAGCTTAAGTTTAGCCTGGAAATTTCTCATGGTTCCTTTTTGGCCAAAAGTGGGTCGCTATCAATTTTGGCGCCGAGGCATTTGATTTTGGGTGTGGTGTTCTATCTTTTTTATTAAATATAGGCCGTCGAATTTGCCAGCCAGGCGTTTGACTTTCTGGTTGGACATGTCCGGTATTACCTTCATGTTCAAAAGATGGACTGGCTGTCCATGTCCCGCCAAATTGACTGCCGTTGGCCTCTTGTCTTGGTTTTGGAGGCCCACATAGGTACCGCACGTGGAGGAAATGCTCATGGGCCGGCACTCGTCACCGTCAGAACCAAGCAGCGTCTGTTGGCTCTCGGGACTCCTGGTAGTCGCACAAATGGACAGTGGCCGCCGGCTGCTCGAAAGCCGGCTTCGTTGCGAGGAGAGGTCGGTTTGGTGGTGTGGACCAAAAGGCCACGCTGGCGGTACGCTCGCAGAAGTCACGACCGCGAAAGTCAACCCCGCCCTCTCCACCGGGCCCTCGACCCTCTGTCAACTCTCCCTCTCTATCCTCTACCCTTTATCAACCACAGCCATCGCTCAAGCCAGGACCAGTTCGCCCAATCTACCAAGGCAAGTCACCAGTGCGCAACACCCCCGCCAGGAACCAGACTGACCAGCTGCAGATGACTCCTCACACGCTCGGCGATGAACGCCGCCATCTCCGCCTCGCCGCGCTCCCGTCCCCCCTATATAATTACACCCCGCCATCCTTTCTACCAGGGTCCACGCCGTCGGCGCCGGCGACTTGGTTGTATAGACGAAAAGGCCGCGGCTGGAAATTCAACCCTGCCCTCTCGACCGTTTAGCCTCCCTCAAGCCAACACCACCCTGGACGATCTGCTGAGGTTAGTCAACCAGTGCGAGCGCTCCCGTCAGCATCCATACTGACCAGCCGTAGATGCGTCACGCGCTCGCAGACGAAGGCGCCGCCCTGCCTGCCTCTCCTGCAAACAAGGACATCCCGCCGTCCTTTCCCTCAGCTGTCCATCCCGTCGGTTGCGGACCGGCTCTCGCAGACGCTCGAGGTCATCGACCATTCTGGCTGAGCTGAAGCAGAAGGACGATGTCATCGAAAACCTTCACGCCTAGCTCAAGGAGAGCGAGGACGTCAACGCCAGCCTTCGGGCTCAGCTCACGGCCAGCGGCTTCTCTACCGATGAGTCCAAGCAAGCTGCGGACCGGCTCTCGCGGACGCTCGACCTCAACCGCCTTCGGGCTGTGCTCAAGGGTAAGGAAGACGTCATTGACGGCCTCCAGACACAAGTCAGAGACATGGATGCCATCATCGACAGACTTCGGGCTCAGCTCAAGGCCGACGGCCAAGTTATCGACGGCCCTCAATCCCAGCGGCCTTCGGTTCCAGCTCAAAGACAACAAGAACGTCATCGCCAGCCTCCGGGCTCATCTCGCAGCCAACAGCGCCCTCACAAGGACACAAACGCAAGGGAGCGGATCAAGAGCTGGATGCAATGGCAAGAAGATAACAAAAGGACCATTCGGATCGAAAATGATTGAGTCTGAGCTCCTCAGGACCAAGGCTTCCCTCGATGAATCCGCGTGTTGAGCCATTGCTGCCTCGAGCACCCGTCAAGATCCTCAAAAGAAACCAGCTGTTCCTCGGGACAAAGGCTTCACTCATAAATCCGCGCGTCGAGCCACTACCTGCCTCGAGCTTCCACCAAGAGCCTCCAGCAAGCCAAGGTTTCTGCAGGATCAAGGCTTCCTTCTATAAATCCACGCATCGAGTCACTCCGGACTCCGGCCTCAAGCAGCATTTCAGAGAGCACGACCTCGGTCAAGAGAGCAAGGGTGGAGCCACCAAGCACTTCCGAGGGCACGACCTCCGTCAAGAGAGCAAGGGTAGAGCCACCAAGCACTTCTGAGGGCACGACCTCCGTCAAGAGAGCAAGGGTAGAGCCACCAAGCACTTCCGAGGGCACGACCTCTGTCAAGAGAGCAAGGGTAGAGCCACCAAGCACTTCTAAGGGCACGACCTCCGTCAAGAGAGTAAGGGTAGAGCCACTAAGCACTTCTAAGGGCACGACCTCCATCAAGAGAGCAAGGGTAGAGCCACCAAGCACTTCTAAGGGCACGACCTCTGTCAAGAGAGCAAGGGTGGAGCCACCAAGCACAAGACCTCCGTCAAGAGAGCAAGGGTGCAGGACTCGTAGTCGGATGAGCTTTCTGAACCTTGGCGACTCGAAAACCTTGCGCACCTTCATCATCTGCATCAATCGAACCTCAAATTCTGCATCCTCTTCCCTTGACTATATGTCGTATATCGTAAGTGGCTGCTCCAAGCCGTTTGACAGAAGATGGGCTAACACGAGATAGAATGGATCGTCGTCTTCCACGCCACAACCCCGCCGCCGACATGGTGCGCGAATTTGAAGAGACCAAGGCTGCCAGAGACGCCCCCAAGGAGGATCTTCGGAAGACCCTGTCAGTATCGGCCAATCCCATCCATTCAATGCTGTATTGGCATGTTTGTAGTGAAACGCGCGAGAAAGACCGCCTCAACTCCTTTGTCGCCCTCGCGCGGCACGACCACCGTGTCCCGCTCGCTGAGCACGAGGAGCTCAAGCGGGCCAATGCGGCGCTACAAGCTCGCGTCGAGGAGCTTGAGGCTCGGCAATTGAGCGAAGTTGGGGACATTCTGCCGCGCAGCGGCTTAGTTAGAGCGGTCATGCAACGAGACCCAGGCAGCCCGGGACGCCTCTGGTGAGGAGCTTCGGGAGACCCTGCCAGCAGTCAAACCTCGCTGCAACGGCTGTGATGGAGGCTCCCTAACCCTTGAGACCGCGCAAGACAAAGTCGCTGAGGTGGAAACCGCAAAATCCGCCATTGAGACAGACCTCAGGAATACTGATGCTGAAAAAGCCAACCTTAAGAATGAGCTTGAGGCCGCGCAAGGCAAAGCCACTGAGGCGGAAAACCAAAAATCCGCCGTCCAGACAGACCTCGACAGCGCTAATACCGAGGAAACCAACCTCAAGGCGGCTCAAGGATCATTTGAGGCATGCTTAAGCAATTGGCTCATGAACCTCATCGCGGCTATCTGCAAGGTCCACTTCCCCTCGTACGCAATCCAACAGTTCGTCATTTTCAAGATTTGGGACGACTTGCAAAGCTCATCCGCTGAGATCCTTTTCAACCGCCTTGCCGAAAGCGGTTCTCCTCGCCACCTTCGCTACAAATGTCTATAGCATTCAATAAGATGGAGTTGACCGGTCTTTGCAAAAGTCGCGCGCCTGACCTTGTGGTAGTTGATGTGCTCGGTTAGCGCTCGACCATGCTGATAATGTGTTTGACCTGTGGAATGTAAGTGATTGTGCCTCATAATTGACAAGGTATTGAATGTACATGACGGGACGGTGTTGCTCTTCTTCCGTCTGCGCGTCCACCTCTGCCAAACGTCTCGCAGGGACCATTTCCGATGGGGTCTCGCATTTCCAACCATCGCCTCGGGAGATTGAATGACTGCGCATGAAGGCTTTCCGAGCTTGCGTTGGAGAGCTGGAGGCGCAGCTGGAGAGCCGGTCCCACGACGAAAGCAAGAATCCCAGTCCAGGTGCAGCGCGTAGTGGGAGCATTCCACACTGGTTGCATTTCCTTGGGTAATTCACATCGGAGAATCGGAAGCGGGTAGAGCTTGTACAATGCCGAAGCGAAAATTAGACGCAGGAGAATGAGGAAATGGATTTCGATTTCACTTTGTGAAGCTGAAGAGTTGCTCCGCTTTTCCATGCTCGAATCAGCCGCTTTAAAATCGTACTCGAACGATTCCGTATCGGGAAGACGGCCAAATAACTTCAAACGTCTGGCAACTCGACTCAGAGCGTCAGATTGACGATGTTCTCGATCATATAGGCATTTTTCGTCGGAAATCGGCGTAATTGTCGGTTGTATAGGCATTTTTCAGTGTGGATTGCGATATTGTCCATCGTATAGGCATTTTTCACAGGAATTGGGCTTTTCGTAAATCTTG
Source organism: Vinca major (assembly GCA_028566175.1). Classification (NCBI taxonomy): domain Eukaryota; kingdom Viridiplantae; phylum Streptophyta; class Magnoliopsida; order Gentianales; family Apocynaceae; genus Vinca; species Vinca major. The sequence goes on from JAOWBF010210862.1 coordinate 32,590, forward strand.
TGAGCTAATCCGAATCAGGACAACTTCGAACGTCGTAAGACTGATATTTTCTCAGTCTTTTGCCGCCGCCGGATTGCGATAATGTCAATCATATAGGCACTTTTCGCTGGAGTTTGACTTTGTTGTGAATCTTTCGAGGTAGACCAAATTGGGACAACTTCAAACGTAGCAAGACGGGCTTTGTTGTCAATCTTTTGTCCCAATCGAGTAATTTCGCGCATCGCATTTTCAAACGTCGGGGAGGTGCTGGCGGCGAAGGACTGCTCCGAAGACGTGCGTGATTTGGCGACGGAGTCATCCTTTGGGTCGGCTGCGGTCCGGGTGTTGCCCAGCAAGGTCTGCTTGAGATGAGGCGGGCCCGGTGACTTGGAGAGAATCCGCCCTTGCTAAAGCTGGTTGTGGTATGCGACAATATCTCACTTCGAAACGGCGCTGGCATAGGCTGACGCGTTAGTCCACTGCACCGAGCTGCAAACCAAGTGGAGCAACAGAAGGACCTTGTCACGCTTGAATCCTCCAACTCTCGGCTGCAGCAAGACAAGCTCAAGACCGAGAGCGAGAAGGAAGAATTGGAAAAGCTGGAGGAGAAGGTGAGCTGAAAAAGATCGTCAACGCCATGGGAGGCGCCCTCAACAAATTTCGCGACAGGAACGACGCCTTTCTGAAGAAGTGGGGACGCTGAAGCATGTCTTTGGAGAGCCGCACGTTCAGCCAGGGCCAAGCAGGCAAGACCGACCAATCTGCGGCCAAGCGGACCAACTCCTCGTCGGCCATGGCCTTCTTCAGTGTCTGCGTTTCCGGCTCAGTGGCGTACGCAGGAGAGGAGGTGGCATGGCACTCTTCTGTGTCTGCGTTTCCGACTCGGACTTGGCGTACTCGCGACTCAAGCCGGTGTAGACGTGGGATGGGAAGCGGCCGTGCTGGTGACATGGACACGCTGTGCTCGTCAGTCGTCAGGTATTATCCCTATTATCATGGCAACAAGCTTGACTACTCGCTAAGCAGGCGGATATGGGGTCCTCGGCGTCGTCGCGGTTGCGGCTGTCCACTGGCACGCAAGGTCGACCGACGGAGCGCTGCAGCTGGTAGTCCCTTGCGCTGCCCTCCGACACGGTCTTCGAGCTGCCTCTGCCTTGTGAATTTGTCGGAGAGCTGGGCTTGATGGTGGAGGACGAAAGACGGCGTGAACGATCGGAGGGGATCTTGAGCTGAGCTCGCCAAAGAAGTTGACCTCTGCAGACTACGTTAGCAATTTGAGTGAATCTCATTGCTGGGATCATTCACGCCTGGCTTATTATCCACCACTCCTATAAGGATGTCGTCCACGGATACCGCCGCATCCGCAAGGGAAGAGGCTTCGAGGTAGGCTGTCACTCGACTGCTCCTTGTTTCCGTAACGGCACTGACAAACAATGTCCTCAAGTTCCACCTCCTCGGTCGTTGATCTGCATTGAGGAATACACGTTCCGTCGAGCCAACGTCCCAGAATCTCGACACAATATGCCATGCTCGTGGAGGGAGTGTCGGGAGTTTTCGGGTTGCTTCATCTCAGGTACATACCGCGTCAATCTTGGGATACCGGTCGAATCAATACAACTCTTTCATCCCGTGAGGCTGTCGCGCGCAAATGTTGGCCGGAACTTGAGCGGGTCGCCCTGGACACCAGGACGGGCCGGTGAGGAGCACAGCCTGCGTTTTAGACGGGACTTGTGGAGAGGTCGCGACGGTGCGAGCGCGCATCGTGGTGTCAGGTAGCGCGAGCGGTGGGTCATGGCGGGCATCCAAAGCGTTGATTCCACGGCCAATGTGCCTCTTCCGAAAGATTGTCAGTCCCATGCAACTGTGTAGGCCATTGAGAAGGCATCGAGTCGAGGGAAGTCGGGAGAAACATTTCTGCGCGGGCGAATTAAGGAAACATAACACGAAAGGAGGATCAGGCGAGAGTTCGTGACCGGCTACGTAGGAAGAAGCCGATAACGGTGAAGATGGCCCTTTGCCAGCCGGTGGACGAGTGACGGCATCGAGATGCGTCGCTATGCTCTTGAGCCCCATTGGATGCACAAGGCGCACCTGTCGCACGACCATTTCATCCTCGGTGTTTGAGCCATTGTTTTGTTGATTCAGCCATAGAGGGAGGCAGAATAGAGCCTGGGCCGCCGAGTCATAAGGGAGAGGACACGAGGCGCGTGCAATGCCGTGGATGCCACCGTAACGAAGGAACCGCAGCAATTGCCTGGACGATTGTCAGTCATTTGATCAAAGAGTCACTACATGTTTCTCTTGCCTGGTTAGGACGCCGTAGGCTCGTCATCCTCCCTGTTTGTAGCATCCAAATCCAGCCCTCGATGTGCCAGATTGTAAGGTAGAAGAAGCCATCACCGAGGATGTGAAAGATGTCCACGTCGCAGTCGAGGGCCCAGTCGACCCGAGCTGGGTACGCTGTCAAGAGCAGGCTGCGATTTGCGCCTGAGGCTTAGCCGCATACTTGTCAAGCGTGGATCAGAAAGCATCGAGATTGCAATGTCGACCTCCAAGACCACGGTCATTTGCATCGAGCGCGCCGGTTTTGCTGATATTGGCAAGGCCTCGACGCCCTCCTCATCTGACACTCGTGGGAGTCTGTTTCTGCTTGGTCACTCGTCAGCGTGTTCAACCCCAACCGCGCGGTGGAAATACCCGAGTGTTTACACCTGCGGCCCATCTGTTTTGTGCCTTGTCGATGGAGCCAGAGGGCGGCGAGGATGTTGTATCCTCGTTGCTCGCTGACGCATCCCATTCCGAGTCAGTGCTGGAAGACTCATCTACCCACGTCCGCCATGAAGCCGGCAAGAGTACGTTCCACGCGGGTTCACGACCATTTCCGTAGCGGAGGCGTGAACGTACGGCTCGTGACGCATCATGAAAGCGGTGGGCCGCTCTCATCCCTGCTCGTGGCATGGAAAGCGTCCTGTTCATGGCTCAAGGAGACCGGGTAGGCCCTGAAGACCCCCTGTCCGCCGGAATTGCATGCGTTCCCATCCCGAGCGGCTGCTCGCTCTTCCGCCATTGTTTGTAGCCGGCCCGGTCGACTGCGCCGTGTAGCTGTCCTCGTGCCGAGAGGCTGAACGATGGCATGCTGACTGCCCGCAGTATTGAGCCCGGATTGTCTGGGGCGAGGCGCTGGGTGCTGGGAGGCCTGGCACATCGCTGGGGAGACTGGAAAGAGCGGTGATTGCTGTTCTTGCTGGGCTCGTGCCGCTGAGGGTTGGTTGTCTTTCTGCTGTCTGTCAGCAAAAGCACGAGCGGAAAATGAGCCACTCTACCCTCAAAGTCTGTGTGATTTGATCAATCCGTAGTGTGCACCTGATGGACGTTCCCAGCCTCGCATTGTGGTCGCTTTGGAGCTGTCGGCCGCCCGTTCGTGGAGATGGGTGGTCAGACTGGATTGATGCTGCGACACATTGGGTTGTCGGCTTCGGATAGGCGAGCTGCCCATTGCGCAAAGGCAGGTCGAAGAGGACTGTAGCCTGCCGATTGTCGATTGTCGCGCAAACGCGATGGGCTCTGGGGCTCGAGGGCGCGGCGGTGGCCGCGAGTCGGGATCTCGGCCTCGGGGCAACCCTTTCCGACGTGACGACCTCCCGTCTGGCTCGTCCCGACGGGATACCACGCGTCAGCCTCAACATCCGCGAATCGTCGCCGTTTGTCATGATCTTTCCCAGGCCCGGTGGCGCCCATTCCAAGTGAAATAGCGAGGCCATGCCGACCCTTTCAGCAGAGTCCTTACGCCGCCGTCGATCACGCAACCTTCCGTTCAGCGAGCTGCAAGACGCCGACAACATCCCCAGGCAATTTCTGAGATTGTCTGCCCGCCCAATGGTTTTCAATCCCGGCCTTGTGAAACCGCAGATCTAAGATGAACGCCTTCCGGCGGCTACTGCATGTCCTGTCAGCAGGATGCGCCATGGAGCTGCGAGGTAGGCAAAATCTCTAAGTCACTCTGTGACTTAGTTCGATACACTCTCCAAACTCTGCGGCAGCTGGAGCGCGAAGTGGAAAAGGCTGGCGGCCTCCGGATCTACTACGACAGGCGACCTCTGGGCTGCCCAATCAACCCACGGACGAGACATCACAGCCTATTTGCACAACGGTGGAAAGAGCTTTCATTTTATCTGGGTGTACTCCGGCGCGAATCCTGCAACGTGGACAACAAAGCCGATCTAGCTAAGAGGTGTTGGGAAGGAAGTACTTGCTCCACCGAATGGAATTGTGCGCGCATTGAGAGCGTGGAGGATCTTTTGCGAGCAGATCGTCGGGCTTGGCTAACCGCTGAAGAAGTTCGGCAGCTGAGACAGCATGGCGATGCTGCACGCGACACCGAGAAGGAAGACGAGGACCCAGATGATGACCTCCAGGTTTTTTCCGACGGCAATGGCACCGACGATTTCGAGAGGGTCGCCGACGTAGACTTGCTCGCCGTACTGGATCTTCTCGACCGCCCATGTGGTGAAGGGGTCGTTGACGGCCTCGCCAAGGCGGAACATGGTGCCTGGATGAAGAGTGGCGAACTGGCCGGGGCGGAGAGCGACGCTGTCAACAACCAAAAGCTCGCCCGTGCCATCCTTCTTCTCGCACGTCTTCATCTGAATGGTGTAGTCGACCGGGTTCCAGATCAGATCGGCATGGTACGGGGCGACGAGGCTGGTGGGGAGCCAGAAGTGGGACCTTGAAGACACGTTGACGTACTGCGCACCCTGGCTCTGGGTTGGCGCAGTGGCAAGCTTGGCGCTCTCGTGGCGCAAGATTGGGATCATGGTGTTGGTGTCGAAGAACACGAATTCGTGCTTGAGCACTTGCGGGCCGCGCTGGATGACCGGCCGCAGAGTGAGCACGACGTGCGCTGGTCAGTCAGTACATCGCAAATGCTAAAGGTTGGAGTACTTACAAGGGCGCTGCTTTGGCAGGCACAGTCTCGCGACGAGGCGGCGATTGTCGTGCCAGATCATGGTCCAGATGGTGGTGTGTATGAGGTTGGTGAGTTGGTGGGTTGGTGGGTTGGTGGGTTGGAAGGTAAGAGTGTGGGTGGTTGAGGAGGAATTAATCCGGTCTCGGTTGTTTTGTCTTGCGCCGTTCACAAGAGCTTCACACGCCTCCATCAAAGCTTCACACGCCACCCTCACAACATTCTCGCTTAAACCGAGTCGGTTTGTTTTGGCTGTCTCGCCGTTCGTCTTGCATTCTGCAAACACTCACCACCCGACTCACCGCCCGACTCATCACCAGACCTAGACGCTTGTTAGCCATGGGTAACAACCAGTCGGTCAGCGCGCCACGGGGCAAAAGTCCACTGCCTGAGCTGAACGCTGATGATGGCGCTGTGCGTCCTCAGCCAACCGACTTCAAGCCAGTCTTCGTGGCGAGCCAAGATGACGGAAATTCGCAGCCGCCCGTCTTCCCTCGCCTTGACCTCGAAGCGGGCTCTCACGATGGCTTGTATGCTGCACCTCGTCCATCCAAGCGCTGCAAGACTCTTACTGACGAAGGCAGCTGTCATTCCGACCCACACGGACACGGCTCAGACTCGTCCCCCGTCGCGGGCACTTCCGGCAACAAGACTCTGCTCGACGGCGGAAGCGTTCATCCCGACTCGCACCACATGCACAAGAAGACTCTCATCGACCCTGGCTTGACCTCCGTCGCGGGCCCTTCCGGCAACAAGACTCTGCTCGGCGGCGGGAGCATTCATCCCGACCCACGCGGCTCGTCCTCCGACCGCAACAAGACTCTGCTCGACGGCGGAAGCGTTCATCCCGACTCGCACCACATGCGCAAGAAGACTCTCATCGACTCTGGCCTGACCTCCGCCGCGGGCCCTTCCTGCAGCAAGACCCTGTTCGACTCGTCCTCCGTCGCGGGCCCTTCTTGCAACAACACTTTGCCGCCGCAGCCCAAGTCTCTCAAGGTCGAGTCCACCTCCGTCGCGGGCCCTTCCCGCAAAGGTCGTGCCCCGAAACGGCCCAACCCCGAGCGCTCGCCTAGCATTGTCATTTCGTCGGACAGTGAAGACAGTGAGAGCGAAGACGAAGAAAAGGCTTTGCGCAAGTTGAAGGGCATTGAGGGAATGTGCCAGGACGCGCACGGAACCAAGAAATACGGCTCTGGTCATGGCCGTGGAAAATCTGGATAGTGCAACCGGGTATGGTGGTGGTGGATGTGTCAGGACGGGTCCGGACGCGCCGGAAAGAAGACATTCAGGTCTGGTCATGGGCATGGGGGAAAATGGGGATAGTGGACAAGGATAGAGCCACAACGAAGGCGACGAAGATGATGACGATGAGGCCACAATGAATCTCATTTCGATTCCCCTCTTTCTTGTTTGATCGTGATGTCTGTCAATGGGTGCGCCTGCATGTGATCCGTAGGGGTGAATCAGGCTTATCCAGAGCTCTAGTTGCGCGTATGCAGTCATGCCCAGGGAGGATTCATCGACTACCGCAGTTGCACTCAGGGAGCATTCCTTTGGGATTCCTCTTTAGAGACAGGCAATGTCGCTAAAACCGCTTCAATGTATCCCTCTTGCTATTGACTTCATTTTCTCGCTGCTCTATGACAGATAGACCATCTCCTCCTGTAGCCACGAGTAGTACCCGCCGCTGCCTTTCCATCCATCGAGTCGCTCTATACTGGTGCCCGGGTTTGCAAGTAGGTGAGCCACTCAGCAAGTCCATATCCTCACGCGCTCTAGTTGCGGATAGGGAGCGTTCATCCACGACTTCAGTCATGCCCAGGGAGCATTTATCCACGACTGCAGTCATACCCCGGGGCTGGGAGGAGGTTCCTCTTGCTGCATGAGCCACTCAACCATGTCCATGTCCTCGCACGCCATGGCCTGCAACAGATGGTGCTTGAGCCTGCTTCGCGACTCAAGAGATGCGACTTTCGTTTCCCAAGCCTTGGTTGCCTCTTCAAACATTCGTTTCGCGTTCTGATTGGAAGGTGACTCGGACCTGTGTTTTTTGATTCGCTGGGTGATAGGGGTAGGCTGGGTCTGGAAGGTCGGGGTTGTCGACTGCTCAATGAGCGGCGAATTTGCTGGGCGTTTTCCACGCGATTTAGACGAAGGTCCGAGGAGAGCTCGCAAGGCGTCCATGTTGACTGGCCCGGCCCAAGGACAAACTTGTCGCGCAATCTTCTCGAGCAGCGCTGTCGGGGGAGAGACGGCGGTGAATCGGGCGACAAATTGTTGGTGGTTTTTTTGCGCACGTTGCAAAGGCGGAAGAGCGGTGACGACGTCCCGGACGAAATGAAAGTACGCGTCCATGCCCGACTCCAACGCAGCTTTTCTTTGATCCGAGTTGTAGATGGCGCCGACGAAACGATCGAGGTCGAGGCTGGCGTAATGCTCGCAGTGGAGGACCACGATCGCTATGAGGCCATCTCTGAAGAATTGCTCGACCTTTGCGACGGATGATTCTGATACGGCAAGTGGGGCGGCGCCAGCGCGAGAGAGAATGTCGTTGATCCAGGCAACGGTGGCTTTGAAGTCCATGGTGTCGATGTCGAGTTTGAGGTGGGGTTTGAGGATCGAAAGTAATGGTTGGGAGCTGACACATGCTCTCTCGACCTCGCGAACTTCCTTGTTACACACAGCTTCGCTCACATGGAGCATTCAAGCGTCGAGTGCCGTGATTGGTGTGTGGCACGACCTACCAAGCCTCGTTCGCTTGTGGTCGTCGTGGCGTCGCTCGGCAACTCTTCCATACCCACCACAACAACAAACGCGATGAAAGGACGAGACATTCCAAACCTGAGAGAAGCTCCGCGCAACAGGAAGCTGAATCTGTAAGTGATGATCCATCTTGACAGGCTCATCTCACAAAAGCAGACAACCCCTCTTTTCCGGAGATAGGTTCGACATGATCTTCGACGGCGACGATTCCGAAAATGGTCGACACAACACTTCGCGCCGCCCATGCTTGAGAATCACCGGCCGCCGCCGGCGCAGCCGCTCACCTGCTGCGGAGCCATCCGGTCAGTCCTGCCAGCGGCATCCTTGTGCTCGTGCTAATACCCACAGACGACGAGCGAATGCACGACAGAGTCCGCAGGCGATCTTCGATGAAGCAAACCGAAATATTCCGCTCGCCAGTGGCCCGATGGTTCCCCGGCGATGGCGATGGCGACCCCGAGAGTCCTGACGCCTGGCGGCACGTCTTGGACTGGGACCTGCGCTCCATTGAAACGATGCCCAAGTACGTAGTTCTCAGCAATGTCGCCGCCTGGAAGATTTGGAGCAGCAAATCATTCAGTGCGTCGGACATGGCCAAGTACTGGCCTCTGGATTTCTCCAATCGCAAAGGCCAGGCCGTTCTCGTCGCCAGCCGTCGCCCTCGTGGCAGATCCAAGATTTTCAACTCTGAGTGGGCAAAGCTCCCGGTCTACAACAACAATATGCAGGTCGAGCTCAAGCAAATCCCACCAAATGGCGAGTGGGGCAAGGCGGGCTACGATTTCAACAGGAGAGTTGTCTATGCGCCCGTCTGGCCAACTGCCACGTCAATCATGAGGCTGGCTCATGACGCATCCATCTTTGAGCCGTATGCCGCCACGCTGCTTGAGCCGGAGGAAAACCTCACGCTTGCGCAAACCACTCCGGAACTGCCAAACATGGACGATGACACCCTTTTTTTGACCTGGAGCACATACCCTAGAGCCAATCCCGAGCTTGTTGCCGCATTTCCCAACAACGAGCAGCTCCAGTATGGAATTCGCGACCTGGGTACCATTCAGGCGGACGAGATTGTCTACTGCAAGAATGCTGGTTCTGACTTTGGCGCGGCGGACATCATGATTGCCCCCCGCAGATGGAGCTTGCTGTTGTCGGTCGACGACATCCGCCAGGCTTTGAGAGTAGTGCTGCAGCTTGCGCTGATGGCCTGCATGTCCCGCGGCAAGAAGAAACTCGTCGTTGGCGGAATGTTTGTCGGCGGGGTGGCACCAAACGCGGTACTGCTGCAGCGCGTGCTTCCTGTATCGCTAGCGTGGTACGGTGGGGAGGGCATTTGTCCTTTAGAGGTGAAGGTGTATCAGGAAGAGGATTCAGATGGTGTTTGATGGGTAGGGCTGTGAGGAGGGGGGTGAGGTCGTCGGCGGAGGCGGTGAAGATAGCGCACGGGCAGGAGCTCACGAGCTTAATGCAACCTCATCTCTTTCTACCCAACATGTCTCTACCAAACTCCTCAATTCGATGAGCTTTCTCTGACGACGCTCGAAACTGCGCTTGAATGCTTCCCTTAAGCCATCTGCCTGCCCAGAACCCCCGGCTGTGGCTGACGAGGTGGCTTTGATTCCTATCCGCGGAGGTATCACGACAAAGCAGACTCCTCGGACAGACGCGCATTGTCCCCATTTCAGATCTTTGGCTCGGCATTGTCGTCATTCATTGATTTTGTCCGTCTTCTAGTCTTCCTCGCAAGCTCTCCTCGAAACCTTGATGCCCTTTGCATCCTCCGCCGAAACGGCCTTTCTGTATCCTTCTTGCTATCGACTTTCATTCGCTAACGCTGCTCTTTGCCAAAGGGACAGACCCATCGGATTCTGAAGCATCGAGTGTCATCCGCCGTTTCCTGTAGGGAGGCCTACACGAACAATTCTCGCCTATGTCGTACGTGGAGTGTTGCTGCGCGGAATCGGTGCATATCCAAGACTCTCTTCAACCCGGCAGTGTCCTTCCCATCCTTCGACTCGCTTCTACACTGGTGCCCAGGAGTTGGAAGAAGGCTCATGCAGGGAGCATCCGTCCACGGCTGTAGCCATGCCCAGGAAGCATTCATCGACTACCGTCGTCGCCCCCAGGGAGCATTCGTCGATGCCCTTGCACCCTCCGCCTAGACGCGCCTGAAGAGCATCAAGTCCGGCTTGGACTGGGACTTCTTCAGCTCACGCTCAACGACCTCCCTCTCATATCTTTCTGGTTCGTCCGTTTCCCAGTCGCCGCTCGGGCTTAGACCAACACCTCTGTCGTCGTCACCCCAGTCAAACACGACGGTCACACCGGCCGACTCCTCTTTCGCGACGACGTAGATGCCGCCGACCCAACGAACTCGCGTAAGCGACGCGAAGCCGTCTTTGCCGCGCATGGCGACCAAATAATCGTTTTGAGGAATGTGACTGCACGTCTCGGCGACGCCGTGGCTGAAGAAGACGGTGAGATAGGCTGGAAGGTCGCCATCGACAAACGGCTGCCTGGAGTGACCGACAACCTGGTCGCCAGCATCGCGGTCGATGCACTGTGGACCAAATCTCGCGCCAAAGAACTCCTCCCAGTCATTGACGGGTTCGTGGGCCGTGGTGATCCAAGGGACAGGGTCTTGGGCTTCTTGCAGCACGCAGCTCGTTCCGTCGTCCCTGTTTGAAAAGACTCCAAAGTTGCCGAGGAAGTGTTTGTCACGGCACACGGCGCTCCACGTCAGTTCTGCTGCTCCGGCGGCTGTGGAGGCGCCTTCGAGTCGGCGCAGTCGGCGCACGGCGCGGTTTTGGTCGTCGAGTGTTAATTTTCCGTCTTGGGCACATCCTGCACGGCGGACAGCCTTGTCCGGATTGGCGATGTACATGAGCTGAAGCGCTGCAGCAAGGAATCCTGAGTCGTCCGCCATGATGATCCACGGAGGAACTGCTCGGCGTCAGCAAGAGTACAGGTAGTGGTGCGACGGGATAGCGTACATTTCTCGCGATCAAAGCCTCCATCGTGCTGCCGCGTCCGCCATAGCGCTTCGGCTTGCTGGTCGTGTTCGAAGAAAGCAGGCCTTTGCAGGTGGAGCGCAGACCAAGTGTCTGGAGTGAAGTCGGGAAACCGAACCATGGAGTCTTGTATCTCAGTGATTGTCGCGTCCGGGGCCACGCCGAACAGCGCCGCGAGTCGCTGCTGAGTTTCTCTGGGCAATCGCACCCAGCGGTCGGGGTCCATGTTGTTTCTGGTGAAGCGGGAGGGCTGCGTGGGACGTGTTGCAAGAGGCAGTCCGGTAGATGCAAGACCGGGAGGTCCAGCCGGACCGAGCCGAAGCCAGCGCCAACGTCCTCTGCTTGAAGCCTCCACCAGCGCCGACCTGCCCTGCTTTCGAACGCTCCACCTCCTCTCAACACCGTCCTCACAGCATCGTCCTCTACCGTCCTCAACACCAGCCATTTGTCGACAGCCATGGATTATTCCACCGACGCCTTTGTGGCCATCATCGCCACCGCCACAGTGGTATGTCACATACAACTCCCAGAGTTTCGACGCTGATTGCCTCCAGATTGTGTGGCTCGTTGCCGACAACCTGACCCGAGTCCACATTTGTCTGTGTGCGTGCTTTTGCATCGCGACATTCCTCCTTTGCAAGTGGGCTTTCCAGGAAAAGGTGAGCGATACATTTCTATTCGCGAGATGCGCACATTGAATGCTGACCTTGGGCCCAACCACACGAAGCAAGCCGATGCCATCGCCGAGCCTGCCGTGACGAAGACCCCTTCCTCCGAAGAAGACGATCCCAAGTCGCCCATCTCCGATGACGAGGACAAGCAGGAGGGCGATCAGCCGGACAAGCATGAGGTCGACGAGCAAGAGGACCATGAGGTCGACAAGCAGGAAGAGCACGAGGTCGATGAACAGGAGGACGAGGTCCACGAGCATGCCCAGCATGAGGTCAACGAGCATGACGAGCACAAGGAGCAGCCGATTCACCAGTCGATTGAGCCATCGGTCGAGCAGGAGGAGCCCTTCGAAGACTCCACCAAGCTTGTCCGCGGCGTCCCTCCGTTTGAGATGACCTTGTTCCAGCTCGCAGAGGCGCGCGAGAGAGGCCTGCGCGGCACGTCTCCCTTCAACTGAACGGATCGACAAGCTTGGACCACGCCTCAGATGGCAAAAAGTACTCACTTCACCGAAATCTGCGGGCCAAGGGAATTGCGAATGAAGGGATTGGGCAAGTAGTAAACCAGCGGGCTCAAAATCAATCTGCCAACGGGAATGGACTTCTTTTGGAGCGCTCCACATCGGGTCTCGTGAAGCTTTCTTCCATGCAAGCTTGTTTCTTGGTTTGTGTCGACCAGCTCATCAGCCTCGTCCGGGCGTCTTGCTGCATTCTCTCAGAATCGGCTTCCGCGGCTTGCGCTTTGGCTCGAGTGGGCACGTAGACCAGGAGAGAGCGCGGCATTCACAGAGGCCTTGGACGGAGGGCCATGGACGGCGGCCCTTGAGCGGAGATGCAACAACAAATGCAAGACTTGGTCACACAACCCAGCGAGCTTGAAGTGAGAGATAACCGGGAGGTGCGCCAGTCAGATCCTCTCTGCAAGTCTGCTCCTGCTGGACGCATAATCCTCAGCGGGGGGCAGGACTTGCATTTGCAGTCGGGAGCAGCTTGCTTCACTTTCACTTTCACTTTCATCCGCCTGGGTTGTGAACCCGCCCGAATATTAAATAGCGACTTGCTTCTCTCTCCGTCTCCCCAAACTCCAACTATCTCAACTACCTCAATCCTTCAACCATTCAATCAACCACTCCAACAATGAAAATCCCCGAGGTCATCGTCCGAGCTCACCAGGGCCTCGACTTTCTGAAGTCCGGCGTCGTTGCTTTGACGGCCAGCGACACTGTCGACTTTTGGATGGGTCCGCCCCTCCCGCTCACTACGATCACCACGGTGACGCCAGATTCGAAGCTTGTGGTCATCCACCAGTGCGGCGACCAGTACATCCCGGAGCTTCAGGTGGCCTGCGGTGAGCCTCTGGTCCGCGCCGAGGTTGCCGCCTCGCTCTTCCTGATGGTAAGATCATCCGAATCACGCCCCAACCTCGCTGACAGCTCAGATCATGACTCTTTACGTCCTCCTCCGCGTCAAGACCCGCATTCTCGGCAAACTTCGCCAGGCGTCCGCTCGCAGCTGGATCCCAGCTTCCTTGTAAGCCTTTTCTGCCCCAATCATTTCCAACGCTGACCAGATGAAGTCGCAAGCTCCGCGCTTCGCACAAGAAACCCGAATGAACAATGAGACTTACTGGTACGTGGCTTTCTCACTTTGGAGACGTGGCTAACATTGACTGCACAGGTGCTCGTCCAGAAATCGAGCAGATCTTGGGCGTGATCTGGGGAAATGCTAGCACGAAAAGGGTTGGGAGGCCAGGGAGGAGCATGGGATGGGCGTAGACTGGGGTTTGAACCATCCTTTTTCAAATCGTGACCTCTTCAAACGAGCATCAATCAAGACTGCACTCGTGTTGAGAACCACTCTTCACACACGTCCAATGTCCAATGCGTGATCTGAATGATCCAGAGGCAGGTACGAGAGCTGAATAAGCATCCAACTGCGGTGGCGCCTGCTCGGGTACTTTAGCCCCATCGCCTCTCCTCTTCCTCCTTCGCTCTTCTTCCACCCATCCTCCACCTTCCACTCTCCAACCTCCAACCCATCCTTACCAGCGTCTCACTCCACCATGGCGCCCTGGCCAGAGACGGTTGCTGAGTCGAAGAGGGGCCACCTGTCGATGATCCAAGCCAAGTCCGGTGACAATGCCATTCGCCGCCTTCTGCATCCCGAGATCACGCCCATCACAAAGGAGGGACAGCTCTTGCAGCTGTGGGACCTCAGTTCTGAGTGTCTCGGTCATTTTCGCCAACTGATCCTCCTGGACAGTGACCCCGAGCGCCACCGCGATGCCCTTCGGCGGCGAGTTAGATCGTCGGGACGGAAGGTTTACCACAAGTCGAGCGGCAGGAAGCTCACCAAGGGTGACATTAAGGCTGAGGTGGAGGCCTTGCGCGAGGAAATGGGCATGTCCCGCGATGACTTGATGATGCTGAGCCGTCGAGAGGGCCAGTTTCTTGGGAATGGTAGGTTCGGGTACGATACTTCACTTGCGGTCGTAATGCTGACAGTCTGTAGGCCGCAAGCGAAAGGCCTTGAGCGAGCCAGAAGATGCGGAGGCGAAGCGCTCTCGCCATGACGTTGGCCCGCCTGGTTCCAAGCAGACCACGGCCAAGATTCCCAATCTCGGTACGTCCTTTCACCGTTGTTGACCTGTGGCCCGACTGACCGACGCAGACCTAGCTCCTCTTGTCCCCGGGTACCGGCCTCCGCGTTCATTGACGTTTCCTTCCCCGGCCGACCTTGACCCTATCAAGGCAGCACTATTCGCCACTCTTTTTACAGAGGGAGGCAGATGGCGGAGTTATGCTAATGCGGACTACATTCATGAGGAGCACATGGCGTAGTCCGTTCACGGCCATTTTCGACACATTGACTTTTGCGACTTTCCGGCTTTTTCATTTCCTCGACAGCCTCTTGCCGACTGCGCCTCCGATTTGCCATTGGATTACTTCTTCTTTTTCTTGCCCGACTGCTTTGCCGACTGCGCCTCCAGATCTGCCTTTGGGTTCTTCTTCTTTTCTTCTTTTTTCGCCCGACTGCGCCATACCGACAGCGCCTCCACATCTGCTTTTGGATTACTACTTCTTCCTTTTCTTGCATGACAGCACCTTGCACGACTGCGCCTCCGGATCTACAACTGGAGCAACCATTTTCCTTTTCTGCTTTTTCATGCGAGCATGCTGGCGGCGGTTTTCGTTTGATTATCAATACGTTCATCCACAGTCGAGCGTCAAAAACGTTGGAGGATTGGGCTGCTTTTTCTTTTTCATTTAAAATCTGGCATGGGAAGCATTGGAGTATTGGCTTCTCTTTTTTCTCTTACAGCACAAAAACGGCGATGGCACGAGATCTTTGGACCTATTCACGGTTTGATGATCAGCAAGAGGGACGGTCATTGGCGGGAGCTAATTGAATTCATTGCGGCTGAATCTAAATGCACCACGCGTCCCATTGATTTATTTTCTGAAGTTGGGGCGTCGTCGGGGCGCTCCGAAAGTGCTGGCGTCTGTGAGGTGACTGGGGTTGCTACTCCTGACACGGATGCCTCCGATGGTCTGCGCGCTGAAGAGCCAGGAGTGAAAGTTGGCTGGGCAAAGACGGCGCGCGTGCTTGAGACGCCCTACATACGCTCAAGATTCTTGCAATATGGAGTCTTGTCCTTTGCGAGAATCGACTGGAGCAACTCGATGCACTTTTCTGGCATCTCCGTGTCGCCGGTAAAATCCATCCTGACGGCGTCTCGAGTCTTTTCCCCATCGAAGACCCCAACCGTCGCCTCAATGACCGCCTCCAAGACCCTTTCCAGCACCTCTGGGCTCTCTCGAGAGAGGTTCAGCCGGGCATACAGCTCAGGAATTTCCTTGACATCCGAGTGCTTCAGCATGAACAGCGTGTCAAGCGATGGGTCCTGCCTGCACTGAATGTACAGCACCGGTCTCTTCTGTCCGGCTCGGTGAACCCTGCATCTGCCCTGAACCTCGGCGTTCTTGTTGTAGTACAGGCTGAGCGCCACGGCAATGCAGCACGCGCCCTGCAGGTTGAACCCAACGGAGCCCATTCCCCAAGTAGCAATGAATACCGGGGGACCGCCCGGTCGGTTGAAAGCTGAGATCATCAGACTGCGCTCCTTCGCGTTGAGTCCAGAGTGGAAAGTGGCTGTAGCGATGCCCATGGTTTCGACAAAGGCGCGGACGAGCAGTTGTTCGCGGTTGTTGAGCACGAACAGCACGACCTTTTCACGACGACTGACCACCACCAAGCCAAGAAATGATGCAAGCCACTCCAGTTTGGGGCTGCGGACCATGTCGAGGGCCTCTTCCGGTGATACGGGCCGGCCGAGGACTTCGGTGCAGAGCCGGGACAAGTTGGCGTGCTCTGAATTGAGTTTTGCGATGCGCTTTTGGTCGGCAGGTATGTCGGCGGCGAACCCGGATAGCGACATTGTGGCCAGGTCGGTAAGCTTATCAAGTCTCATCATCTTTCGGCCGTTCGTCTCGTCCCAGAGGCCGTCGAGGGCCCGGTTGAACCTGGAAGCAAAGGCTGCCTTGGCGGCCTCGTCATGGAAGCCGACCGTTTGCCTGGAAATCAACAGCTTCGGAACGTCGGCCCCAATCGCCTCTCCCGTGCTGACATCGCGGGTGCTGAGGTTCCTGCTGATTACGAACTTCATGTCGTGCGCAACCTTTTCCAAGGCGTCGGCCTGACCATGCACACTTGCGGAGTCAACATGGCGCTCCCAGGCCGCGGGCAGCACCCTGTGCTCTCCTTGGTCGCTCTCCTGAAGAAACGGGTTACCAAGCTCCGCCACGTTGGTGGACTCCTCCAACGTCTTGTCGCAAAAAAACCCCAGGAAGCCCTTGATATCCTTGACGCCGTTCATGAGTGGGGTGGCGGTCAAGCCGACGCGCCAGGCTGGACGCAGAGAATCGATGGCGGTGAATGTGGCGCTGTTCTTCCACTTGCGAAGGACTTGCATTTCGTCGATGATTACCGCGTGGAATGCTTTTTTGACGAATTGCAGGAGAGCAATCTTCCTCAAGGTTCCATACGTGCAAACAAAAAAGGTGAATCTTTTCTTGCCAACGCCCTGTTTCGCAAATTGAGCATATCTTCGATACTCAACTCGGTCGCTACTGTCATGCTCTCGACCGAAACCCTCGCCGATGGCCACGAAGGACAAGGTTGTCGTGCAGGCCAAGCCCTCGTGAATCCAGTGCTCGCCGACCGCGCCTGATGGAACGACGACGAGAGATGGCTTCTTGACATCTCCGACAGATGGCGACTGCAACGCCCTCTCCACTCCAAGGAGGGTCTGCCTCGTCTTGCCAAAGCCGGGCCAATCAAGCAAGGCCGCTCGTTGGAAGCAGAGAAGGGATTGTTTGATGTGTGCTACACCCTGAACTTGATATCCGCGTAATGTGGCCGAAGGCGGGGTTCCAGGGAGGTAGAAAGGCTCTCGATTCTCGATTCCAAGCACATCGCAAGCTTTGGTCATGGTCAATCCTTCAGACCAGATGCTCGGCAGACCAAAGGAGGAATCAAAGGGCGCGGAGGGTTGAAGGCTGGCATTGATTTCGTCCGCCAGGCGCTGGCGGGTTACCGGGTGAGGATAATCTGTCAAGGCATCGCGGAGAGTGGTGTGCTTTTCATCGAGTTCGTGGAGAGTCATTTCCGGGGATGCTTGTTCATCGTGGTTGATGGCCAAGTCTTCGTCAACCTCGCGCATCGTCTCTTCGTGCTCATCTCCGCGGCTATGCGACCACTCAATTCCGGGCCAGCCTTCGAACCACTCGGCCACCTCGTCCGTGTCAGGACCTCCAGCCTCGACGTGTGGTGTGTCGACGAGTGTGTCGACGCGTGTGTCGGCTGTGTCGTTGTCGGCGGTCTCTGGGAATATGGTGGCGAAAATGGTTGACCGGTTCCGCTTCGACGGGGAGTAGTTCTTCTTGACTTCGAGGAAGAGATCGAAAAAAGCAGAGAAAATCTGGTCAACATCAACTGGACGCTGGTAGAAGATTCCTTCAGGGTGGATTGTGGAAAGACGATGGAGGCGATGAATCAACCTGGCGGCCAAAACCTCAGTCGTCCACTCAGCAGGTGGGAAGGTGTCGATGAATTCCATGGTTCCGCCGTGGAACAAGGCCAGAACGCTCTCCTTTGACACGTTGGGGCCGCGTACTCCAGTATGCCGCGCGTCGAATCTTTGTCGCCATTCGAGAAAGGGTTGGCGAGTGCCACGGGCAGCAAGGGCAGCTTTGGCTTGTTCCGCTGTGATTCGTTGGTTTGCCGGCCATTGGGATACCGGAGCCCAGTCGCGAATGAAGGCATCCATGGTGTAAGATTCAAGGAGGGCGTTGTCGTGACGATGGTGGGATGGATGTCGATTTCGACGACTGTGGCAGTGAGATGAGCAAGAGCAAAGTGGTGGTGTGTTGAGAGGAGTTTAGGTGCTCGAGTGCGGGCTCGGGCTAAATCAACACAGGCAGCGCATTGCCTACTCACGCGCTTTTCGCCCATGTCTCCCAGTATAGGCGACCAAGGGTCTCCGAACGGGTGAAAACGCGCCAGGCTCTTTACGGGATCAGACGCCGGCGGTCAAGCTTGCGCGCAATCGTCGAATGCGGCGCTGCCATCCGTTTTGCCACTCCAGCACAGCAGAAAGCTCCATTGTCTAGCTACCCAATCGCCCTCGGACTTCCAGTCTGTTCATTGTGTGCCGTGCCGATCGAAGAGACGCCCGGGCGTCTGCGTTGCGTTGTGGAAGTCGGCTTGCAGCTCGGGTTGGAGTGGTGTCGCTTGCGAGCCGTCTTTACTCGCAGGTTTGGAAGAGATTCGCGTCATTGCACTCGGGATGTATCGGATTTGTCAATGTCGGTGGGAGAATGGAGGCATTGATGTTGAAGCTGAGAGACGCGCAGGACTGGGTGACGCGTGAGAGGCGGGGTCAGCCCTGGGTCCGGCCTTGGGCAACCCATCTTTGCCGAGGTTTCGGCGGGCCAATCACGAGGTGCGGGGAAGCACTCCAAGCACCAGCCTGCTTATTCACTCCCTATCCACTCCCTACAAGATATCGCTCTCATTGTTCCCTGCGGCGTCTCGTCGCGAGGTTAAGCTTGCGACGTTCAGCTAATGTGCTTCAGGCTATTCCGCAACGATGATGGCTGTACGGACGAAGCCAGATCCAACGCTTCTTGGGACAAGTCGAGACCGTGGTTCAGCAGCGCCAATGCACTCGGCTCCGGAAACAGGTTGGAGAGGTACTGTAAGCCCGGCCTTCCCCTGCGCGCGCATCGTGCTGACCATGCAGATAAGCTGCAGGACTTGATCAGGACCACCAACCCCTCCCGCGAGATGTCAGCGTTGCGAAGCAGCACAACGAGAACCGGGCTTCACATCTTTCCAACGCTTGTCCATGATGTACCATCACAACAGAGGATTTGGGAAACTGGTGACGGATGCGAAGATATAACCACGAGGGGAGTCAGATTGGCGCTTCCCGCCCTGGAGAATGAAAGGGAAGCCGCTTGATGATCGAGTGCCCCAACACCTCGTGATTGTGCCATTCTCGGGCGTTGATGAAGGGACGGATTGCGGATCATCCTGGCGCCTCGAAGCCCAGGATAGGAATCAAAGGCTACCCAGCCAGGCCCGTGTCATCGACCTCGTAAGCTTTCAATGTTGATTGCCGCGAAACTGGAAGCCGTCGAAACAAGGACTGCAGCCGTTCAAACAAACGCAACGCCTACATCAGCATCGCTTCAGGGCTGCCGTCGGAAGGCCTGCCTGCGTCGGGACTCTGTTGACCAACGAAGGCACGTCCGAGCTTCACTTGAGCTGCCGTGACGTTGGTGGCTTGCCATGGATCAGCAAGGGCCGGGCCGAGCCGCACGCCACCGTCTAGGATCACGACGTCGCCGGTACTCTGTGCCTCGACGGCGCGGATCAAATGGGAAACAAGATATGCGCGGTCCTTGGCTGGGCCGATGGCATGGTGAATTCGATTTGGTGTCTGGTACTATGAGGCGGAAGCGGAGTTGGAAAGAATTCAACAGCCAAGGCAAGCCTCTGTTGTCTTGATTGCGGCCTAAACACCAAGTCTGGCCTGGGTGCGAGAGGCTTGCCGCGACGGACGTGTAGTGGCCGGAACGGGTCCCGTTTGTCCTGGAGCCGGAGTAATCGTTCTCATTGGGTTGATGTAAGCTTGTTTGACACGGACGGCAGAGGTCTGGATCCTGGAAAGCTGACCAAAGCATGAGTACACATCACGGCGTCGACGACAGCAATTGCAGGGTGCAAATATATTCAGGCCTTTGTTCCCGGAGGAATGCCTTGCTCCCTGACTATCTACGCCATCGAAACATCTCTGGCTGTCCATTGTCCCTTGAGAACGCCCACGTCTCGTCATGGGAAGACCTCTCCCCTACCACCTTCGTAGAGCATCACTCGCCGATCGCTTT
Organism: Vinca major; assembly: GCA_028566175.1. Lineage (NCBI taxonomy): Eukaryota > Viridiplantae > Streptophyta > Magnoliopsida > Gentianales > Apocynaceae > Vinca > Vinca major. The sequence continues at coordinate 52,433 of JAOWBF010210862.1, forward strand.
GTCGCTCGAAACGTCGTCGACCTCTTCGTACTTGTCGGCCAGCTTTTGGAGGCGGCGATGGGTATCCAACAACGTTGCGAGCGTCATGGCTTCTCCGATGGCCAAGTCGAAGAGGTCGGTGGTGAAGTTCTCCAGGAGGCTTTTGAGGTCGTCGCAGGCCTTGGTAAGCGGAAGCCTGGCAGCGACTAAGCCGGGCAGATCGGGATCTTGGCGTCCCTCGATCTGGTTGGGCGTGGTGCCAACCAGGATGTCGAATCTCTCGTTGGCCTCCTTGGTGATTTCGTCGGTCTTCGTTGCGGCCGTGGCGGCGAGACTGTCCATGAGGTTGATGGCGGTCACCAACTTGTTGTACTGCTTGCTTGTAGCCTCGGCGCGTCTTCCCATCCTCTTGCCCTGGTCAATCATGTCGTTCAGCATTTGGTCGGCGCTCTTCGTCGCGGCCTCGTCCTTGGCCGACTGAAAGAGCATCTTGCCCTTTTTCTCGAATTCGAAGTCGAAATTACCCGTACCAGGAGACGGCACTTCAAGAACGCCGACCTTCTTGCGCTCCAACTCTGCCTTGTTGGTCGCCTTTACAATCTTGTCCCTGTTGGCGTTTGAGGCATGAGACAGTGCGTCGATGTTCCTGGATCTCTCGCGGAGCTTCGCCAAAGAGGCGTCGGCGTCCGAGAGGGTCTTGTCGCTGCGCTCACGGAGGCCACAGATTGACTCGCCGTACCTCTGGACATCGAGGATGAATTGGTTGATATCATTAACCGTCGTCAGATCGACGGTCAGGAGCGGGTCCCGAACGGGGGGGTTGGTGTTCTGTAAGAATCAGCTTCTGCTTCAGACCAAGCCTGATAAGAAGAGCTCACCTCGTCAGCCATGGTTTCTTGAATGGATTGGCTTGAAGAAGGAGAGAAGCTGCGATGAGAGCAGCGTTTGAGGATGATCGACAAGGTGGAAGAAGGGTGATTTGGCAAAGTGGGCGGTACCATTATGTAGGTATCCACCAAGCGACGCACAGACCATCGGTCCGGGTCATCCACTCCACTTCCAGTTTGCTCCCGTCACCTCCAGCTCTGGCGCGTCTCCCGGAAAAACTCTTTGCGCCGCTGAAATCGGCGGATGACAAGCATCGGTTGAAAACCTCTCCAACTCGTCAACCTGCCTCTTCACGCCAAGGCAAACCCCTCGCTTTCATCACACCAGCCCTTTGCCGCCTGTTCATCTTCATCACTTTCTCTCAACACCAGCACGTCTTCATCGACAGCACGATGGGGAAACGCAAGAATCCCAAACGTTCCGGCAGACCCGGTCCAGGAGAGCAGAAGGAGACGTACATCAAGCTCACTCCGTCCCCGGAACCCGAGCAAACCTCTGGAGCCGACGAAGCCGAAGCCAGTCCTGCAAAGAAGCCCACCCAAAAAGCCGGCAAAGGAAAGAAGGCCAAGACGTCAAGCGCCGGCAAGGGAAAGGGTGCCGCAAAGTCGGCGCCAGCCGAAGGAGATGATGTAGCCACTCAGGCCACGGTTCCAAGCTCCGTCCTTGGATCTCCTCCAGGCCGGCCCACTGAGTCGTCTCGTCAACCTTGGATGCCTGATCCCACCATCATGGCACAGCAGAACGCGGATGCTCCGCCTCGTCGACCTTCCAGGCTCCCTCCATTCTTTGCTGCGCCTCGGCCCATTGTCCCTCGCCACGGTTCCGGTCCAAATGTTGGTGCTTCCCACCGCATTGGTGCGCCTTCGACACTGACGACCTTCCAGGAGCACATGGGTCCTTTCTACGACCCGTCTCTGCCCGCTGCCTCCCAATTGGCCTCTTCGCCTCTGGTCAGGACATCCCAGGCGCTGCCAGTCCCGACCGACTCCCTTCCGCGTACCCCAGTCGCTCGCCAATCCGCGCGCGTTCGCTCTCTGCGCGAACGAGCCGTCATATCGTCCAGCGGCTCGAGGTTTCTTGACGACAGGCGAACGGAAGAGCGAACGGATTACAGTGCCGAGTTTGATACTATCTATCCCAGCACCGAGGACGATCAGTCCGGCGTAGAGCCCTCTCTTTCACAAGGCTCTGAGAATTCGGCCTCTTCGTACCGTACCGGCCAAAACCAGCCTGCCCCCCGCGGCCAATCTCTGCTTGCACAGGCCACGCATGCTTCTCAAATGAGCCTGGTCGCAGTCGGCGCTCCTCCTTCGAACCCCTCCTCATCCTCGGATTCATCCGACGGCGGTCGCGACGACTTCACGCCTGATCGTTTCGACTTGCCAGACTCGGGCTCAGACTTTGACAATGAGACGGTTTACGAGGCGGGAACGGACCACGAGTGCATCGAGGACGACGAGTTCGAGAAACAAGGGTACGGAATGTACCGTGGAATGCTCAACGACGTCCCTTTTGTCGAGGGTCGAGACGACCCCTTCTTGACCAAGTGTTACCTCATTCAGAGCGTCAGCAAAGACATGGACGAGCAGGTCAAAACTTACGTCCAAAGCCTCATGAGGTCTTACGGCACGCTGGTCCACAACGCGTTCGTCGATGAAAAGCGCGACGGTCTCTTGACTGACTCCCACTATGCCTCATTCATGCGACATGGCATTCAAGTATTGGCCTCGATGAGCATGCTGACCGTCACCTCGGTCATGGAGGGAATTCTGCCGAGGGCATCGCTGTTTCCAGACATGGCCCAAGCCCAAGCATTCCTGGACTTGTACAAGAAGGAAGAAGCCCTGATGCAGGTTGTTGGACGCTACCAGCCTTGCATCTACATTCAGTACTTTTGCAATGTCGACGGTTTTGGTCCACCGCCGAACGAAATGCAACGCATCACGGCACTGCTTGAGCAGTACCTCACCGACGCCAAGTATGCCAAAAAGGTCGACAACGCCATCAACCCGCCCAAGACGGCTGACTTCCAAGCCGCAAACTGGACGAGGGGGTTCCGGAGATACACGGCACAGATCCCAATTCGAGAGGACTCCCTTCACAATTTCAACACTTTCGTTCGCCGGCGCATTGCTCAAGGTAGAATGCCCAATCGGCCTCTATCCGAAATAGGTTTCACCAACAACTTCAAGCGGCGCTTCCGTGATCATAAAAGCCACCGGCAATCAAACTTTCTGATGAATTTGCTCGAGGCAATCTGCAGGGTGAGCTTGTCGGACTCCAACTATGGGATCAAGCAGTACGTCCTGCACAAGTGTTGGAAGCCACAGCAGGGCTGGGTGGGCGAAATCCTCCTCAACCGCATCGGTCTTGGCTACATCAGCAGCGGGTTCGGCATGTCCTACATCAGGGTAGGCCGTAGTGTTCAAAGCGCGGGCAGCACAGCTTCATCCAACTACGACCATTGGGCCAGGCAGGTACTCCAGTACACCCCCATCAGAGGTACGTCTTCCCCAGACATCACGCATGGATTGTTCTAATGAGATCTCTCACAGGCCAGCTCAAGAGAGAGTTGCGTTTCAAGACGGCCGAAGCAGATGCCGAGATTGAGAGGGAAAGGGAAAGGAACCAAGGTCAGTTTCTCGCCGCAAACCAGCGGGCCGACGACGCGGTCCCTCGACTCGGCAGGCGTGAAAGAAATGAGACCAATTCCATGACCATTGAGGAAATGGAGGAAGAGATCGCCCGAAATGAACGAGACATCCAGAAGAGTCTGGATGCCGCGGACGACCTCATCAAGCAGGGCAGGAACCCTCCTCCACCGCCTGCGCCGTACACTGGTGACTACGAAATGTCCGGCGCTTTTCCTCAGAGATTCTTCTCTGACAATGGCAATCTTATCGATACAAGTCAATCTCCAGACGCGCCAGTCCCTCGGGACTTTGACTTGTATTGAAGATGGTGTTGAGGAGGGGGTTGAAGGGGATAGTTGCACTTGCGCGATCTGAGCAGCATCTCACCGCGTACCCACTTCGGGCGGCCCATTGCGCCATTTGTGCGGATTCCGGAGCTCGATGGCTTTTTCTTTTTTCGTTTCCTTCTCAAACCCGGAAGCCGTCTACATGCCCAACGGAAATGTTCCGAATGGTCTACATGAACGGCACATGGGAACAACTGTCAACGAGGTTCTCGGCTGCTACACGGTGCGTCGTTGGCCGCGTCCCCAGGACTGGCAATCCGACTACGGGCAGCCTCTTTTCTGCTTTTGGTTGATGGCGGATGAAGTAATGGATGATGGAGAATGCAGATTGAGACTTATGGGTCGATTGCGCGTTGAGAGGGGTCCGTAGCTTTGATTGAATTGACTACCTTTTGCACCAGTTTTGACCATGGCCTCGAGATTGGAAGAGGCCAAGACCAGTATTTGACCGTGAAAAGATTTGTGGGTAATCTTCACAGCAGGAGCTCCATTTCTGGCATCAGCGCTGCTCAGGACGTCCCGCGTACTTGAAGTGAAATTCCCTGATCCTTTCGTTATCCTCCGCCCAGAATCCAGCATACGAGAGGCCGAGGCGATTCTCTTCGGCCGGTGCAAAGAACTGCGAGTTGCCCACACGAACAACTTGCGGCGACGACCTGTGAAGTCTGGGAAGCAAGTGGCGCTCATTGCCCGGCGAGAAAGATCACGAGAAGCACCCACACATCCAGAGCGTTGCCGTGTCCGATCACATGCGACAATCAACCGTCGGGGCAAACCAGCCACAAGCCAAGCAGTCCGGCTGTCGAAGAGAATTCAATGGCTGTGAACCCTGACGTGGCAAAAGACGTGAGCATGTTGGAGGTAATTGTCCATCGCGCGATTCGGCGAGGCAGTCCGGGTTGATGCTGAGAAGCCCATGGATGTCACCGTTGTCAGCGCCTGGGGAAGGATCAAAGGTACAGTGATCCAAGGCCTCAAGATTGGCTACAAGGATTCTGCGGCCATTCCGCATGCCAGATTGCCTACGGCCATGCTTGTGCATTGAGCGATCATGGGTTTCCATGCAGCCGTTGCTTTTGCCAGACATTTCGACCGAATCCAACGACAATCTACCCTTCCAACATGTATGCGGTTTCGCGTCCGAGCCGTTTGCTTGAAAACGCAGTCGATACAAAGATTCGAGCGTCATTGTCCGGAAACAAGGCGGTGTCGGCGACCGTAGGTCTGGGATTGGGAAAACTTCTGGTTTCGGTTAGCAAAGAAGAGAAAACTAACGACAAAAGGCAGGTTTCGGAAATCAATAAGTGGAGAAACAGTAGGATCCATGGCTCGTGTCTGCGGTGGATCCAGGGAATTCGACCGGGACGCAAACCTTGCTTCCGGGATATTCCGACCTCGGCAGGGACGCGATTGACCCGCGCCAGCAGCCACTGGCCACGTCTCCACGTCGTCGAAGCTTGAACGTTGCTGTTCTGCCGCAGAGCGTCAAGGGCATGATCGGGGTAGTGATGGTAGTGATGGTTGTGATGGTTGTGATGGTTGTGATGGAATGGTGGCGGGACTGCAGGTGGTGGCAGGCCACCCGGCCCGATTTTGTCCGAGGTTTCCGCTCCAACGTCAACCCTCCGTCGGGTCACTCGCAAGCCTCACACTCGACGCGGTGTGGTCGGCCTACATGCACTGTTGCAAGACAGGCGAAAGCTCACCAGAGGTTGCCTCCAACATTATCTGCTGAACCATTTTGTTGACCAAGATCCAGCTCTGACAGACTACTCGGCTTGACACCACGACCTGAACATCCAGAGAAATCACGATGAAGAGCGCCAAAACGTGTGGATTCGATCAAATTGCTATCGAAAGTCGAATCCAGATGCCCAGAAGAATCTTTCTTTGCACCTTTCCACCTCAAAACCGGCACCACCGTACGTCAACCTCCAAGAGCCATCGGACCACCATGCCAACCGGGGACCACCTTGTCAACCGCAAGGCCACTGGACTACCTTGTCAACCGCGAGAGCCCCTGGAATCGCCCATTTTCAACCATACCCCTTGGTCTTACACTCCGTCTTGATATTCTTCACCTCCAGCTTGCCTTGCAAGCCTCCAACCCTCAAAATCCACCCGAGAGCCGTGTCTCGTTCGAGCTCGACACCAACTTGCATCAACTCCGACCTCAGTCAAGACCCCATTACCCAAAACTTTGCCAAAAGCACCAACCCAATCATCCGCCTCCGAGAAAGAACATGTCCACCTGCGACATGCAGGGAAGCGCCTTCCCATCGATCGTTGCCATGCTGTGGATTAGAGCCAGTGGTCTGGGTGGTCAACGTTGTCGATCTTTCCGGTCGGCACCATCATCAACCCGCCGCCTTGTGCTTCCGTCCTTCCAGAGAGGCAGGGCCGGTTGGTCTTGAATTCGACACAGGCTTTACAGGCAAATCCCAACTCCTGCACATGGCGGCTGCCTTTTGAGATGTCCTTCTCTAAAACGCAAATGCCTACGTCGCGCGGCTTGCAATGGCCGTTTCCAAGTTTCGCGATGGCGTTGCCAGACGTGTTCAGAAGGAGGATGCCCTGCTTGACCGCTTGCTGGACTTCCGCGTTCAGCTCCGAAAAATGCTTGAATGTCGTCGTTTGTGCTTCCATGTCTTGTCTTGCTTGAAAGGCCCTCCTCTGCTCGCGCATGGTCCTTTTTGCTGCTTCCTCAGGCATCTCTGCGGCATCTTGCAGTTCTCCACCATGCCTAGTACTCCTTCTCAGTTTCGGCGGAGTCTCTGCCAAGGTTATTTCCCTGACCTTGTCGGCTGTAATGATGGCCTTTTGCGTTTCAGTGATGGCGGGCCACCAGATCTTCTCACAGAGACTGTCGACGTCCACCGGGTCTTTGTCGCCCTTGGCCTTGGTCTCCTTGGCGAACTTGCCGCGCCTGGTATTTCCGCGACTCCTGGTGCGGCCACGACCCAAGGCGCTTCCCCTGCGGACAGTGTTTGAATCCGAGGAGCTCTCTGATGACGACTGAGAGGGAGAGCTCGTGCGAGACCTCGTGCGAGAATGAGTGTGGGTCGAACGACCCCTCTTGCTGCTAGTGGCACGCGTCGGGGATGCCCTGGGCCTCTTCTTGCCGCCCTTGGTCGGGGATACTGGCGCAGTATTCGTGTTGGCGGTCGAGCCTTCAACGCCCGGAACCGAACGTGCAGGTGATGGCGAGGCACGGGTGGAACTCGTGTCAGTGGGCGAGCTCAACGGAATGTCTTCGTCGCCTTGGGCAGCATGAATATCGCCACCAACATCAAGAGGAGAAGTTGGCTCGACTTGTCGACCAGCCCTAGGCTCTGGAGACTTGTAAGTCGCCAAGTAAGGAGAATCGGCGAACTTGGCGCGCCGGCTGGACTGGCCCCTAGGCGCCCTGGTCGGACTCTCCTCTGCGTTCCTATGCCTCCTGCCACCCTCGCCCTCTTCGAAGCCTGTAGTTGTGGAAGCAAACAATCCGGAAGAGCGACCGCCTTGCTGTCTGGCCTCCTGGGTCATGAGGTCCTGGGAAGCACTACTGCCACCCGCCACCCCAACAGTTCCGAGACCCTGGCCACCCATAAACACGCCCTGGCCACCCATCAACTCTCGAAATTCCTGACCACGGTCACCCTCTGCCATTGACCGTCGGGGTCGGGGGTGGTGGCGGCGTGGATAAATCGCCGTGCTCGAGTCGCTGGGACCCGTGCTTGGCTGCGTGCTTCTTCCCGCGGTCGTCGTTTGGCCAAAACTTGATCCGCTCAAGCCGACAGGAGTTGTCTGGGGCCGCCGCGTGCCATGCTCCGGGAACGTGTCTTGGGTTGGGTCATTGCCGGTGGCAGTGTATGGCTCTGAAGGTTTGGTCAGGACGGCATCATCAAATCCCCTCGGAGTCATTTACGTACCAGGGTTCGGATTCGGATCCTTCCGAGCAGGTTGACCGACTTGTGTGGTGTGGTATCCAGTGGGTACTGGCGTGATACCACGTCGAAGCTCCTCTGCGAGAATATCATCGATGTACTCGTCGCTTTGTGTTGTCCGGTCTTCCACTACCGCAACGCGTTGACTGAGATTTGTCACGTTCGTTTTGAACTTCGCGACCGCGTCGGTAAGGTCATCAATCCTTTTGTTGGTCGACATGGTTGCACGGCTTGGTAATGAAAGTGGCCTCAGAAATCGGAGGGGACGGTGGTGGTGCGAAGAGAGTGATGGCGGAGGAGGTCGGCCACGCCACGGCAGGATCCATATTTATTTACTGGCGAGGTTTGGGCCGCCAAAACACATCAAACTGGCAAAGACTTCCTCGTCAATCACCTTGGAAGTAGATACGCTTTATGCCTTACAGCGCCAGAGGAACTTGCTCCACGCCGAGGCATTCCACAAACGCCTCATCCCAGGCAGGGCGGGTAGCATATCATGTAGCTGCGCAAAGACTTGGAAACGGAGGCTGAGTGGTGATAGAGGGAGTCGGCGGAATCTCGTCGTCACCCCAATCTGGCAACGTAAGCGAGCGGCGTCTGCAAAGTCAAGTCGAAGAAGCTTGTCGTCAAGGCCCGCCATTTCGATCCCTCGAATCTGCCAGACTCTGCCATTTTCGAATTCGACCAACCAGAGTGCACCTGTTTTCTTCCCTGTTGGTGTGCCCGTCGCCGTGGTGGCCACCTCGACACCTGGGCTGCCTCCAAAACATTGACCAGCAACCACGTCATTGGTTTCGTCGCCCACACCCATCGACCAACAACTTCCCGTTGGCCTTTGGGTGCCGTCAAACTTTTCCAAGACTACCCAGGTGTACCACTGCTCAAAGCCATCCTTTGAAGACCCGTCAACGCCATTGGTAAGCAGCGCCCTCCCATTACGTGCAAACCTGACCCGCGACACGTAGAACTCCGCCAAACCTCTCCGAAGGACGAAGCAAATCGCCGCGATACCCACATTCCCCATCGGCACGCCGAACCCAACGAGCTTTCCAACATGGACCGCAGATACCCAGGAAAGCCGCCCGATGATAGTGGACCGCACGCTCCCCACGAGGCCATGGATGAGTTGGATGCTCTGTCTCGTAGGATAGAGTACCAGCCGAGGAGGGCTCAAGAGGTCCGCCGATTCCTAGGCCGACAGACAACGACCAACGAAGATCGTCGCGGTGCCGCCGAGGGCAATTTTGGCACCGCTCAGCAAGCGCAGCAGGCTCGACCAGCGGCGTCGGCCCACCAAGACCAGCAGGCCGATCAAGCTCGTCGTGCCGACGTTCAACGTCGGCTGATCGAATCACGCAATGCCGTCGCGCAAGCGAGGCAGCGCTTTTCGAGAATTCAAATTGACGAATTTGACCTTCGACACCCGAACGTGCACGACTCTGACCGACGACCTCGAGGCCGACAATCCCACGCCTCTCGTGGAGACAACAGGCCTTTGGAAGGCCGCCCTGACCAACGACCTGAAGGTCAGCAAGTCCATGCTGGTCTTGGAAACAACAGGCCTTTGGAAGGCCGCCCTGACCAACGACCTGAAGGTCAGCAAGTCCACGCTGGTCTTGGAAACAACAGGCCTTTGGAAGGCCGCCCTGACCAACGACCTGAAGGTCAGCAAGTCCACGCTGGTCT
>JAOWBF010210863.1:0-30886 GCA_028566175.1 Vinca major
ATCTAATATTATTTAATAATAAGAGTAGTCTTTTAAAAGATATATTAAATATATTAGTCTTTATATTTAAAGCTCTTCACGTATATTAAGTCTTTATTCTAATAACTAATAAATTTAAGAGTTATATAGAGAAAAGCTCTATTACTAGTATCACACCATAATACTATTAATTTTAAATACTATTATAAAAATAATAACTACTATTAGAAAGAGCTACTAGAAGTGCTAAGCTATGTTTCTAAAAGTAGTTATTTAACTTATAATAACTATGCTATAAATAAATTATGTTTTACTCCTTAACCACTTTATAAGTTGTTAAATGTAAAGCTCTATATTAAAAACTTCCTAGTAATATTACTTCGACTAATCATTGAAACCCCCCGGCCCCGCTATAAGGGATGGGGTAGAGACGGCCCCGGGCCATCGGCAGAAAGCTAGGCCGATCCGCCGACCCCGACCGAGGGCTTCCGTCCCGTCCACCTCCTCCTCTCCCTCCCACTCCACCCACCCCATCCTCGCATCGCATCTCCATCACCATCGCCACCTCCATCACCATCGCCATCTCCATCGCCCGTCGCCATCAAAGCCGCTCGTCGCGCTGCCCACCTACCCACCCAATACCTCCCCTCTGCCCGTCGCCAGTCGCCAGTCGCCAGTCGCCAGTCACCCGTCACCCGCAGCTGTGGCGGCACTTTCGCAGAGCCTGGCCCAGTCGCTCCGTCGGCTGCCGTGTCTGAGAATCTCTGCGCAACTGCTGTCCCTGCTCGTGTCCCTCTGGCCCGTCGCTTCGTCGTCCTTCTCGCTTTCCATTCCGATTCTCCCTCTCCTTCTGCGCCCGTCAGCAGCCGTGGCGGCACTTTCGCAGAGCCTGGCCCAATCCTCGATCGATTGACGTGTCTGAGAATCTCTGCGCAACTGTTGTCCCTGCTCGCCAGGCTTATCCTATTCATTGGCCTTTTCAAAAAAGACTGTTTGGAATTGCTTGTAACGTGTTCCCCTCCGCTCTGCTTCTCGTTCTTTGATTTCCGCTTATGGTTGACCATGGAAGCTGTCCTTGACCACGCTGTCCTTGACCACGTCGTCCTCGACCATCCGCTCTCTTGGAAGGTGACGGAGCGCGTCGTCGCCGAGTGGACCGATGACGACTTGAACCGCCGACGCCAACTCGGCACGCTCGACACCAAGACGAACTCTCAATCCGGCCCCAATCTCACCCTCGCCGTCGGGTGTCACCACGACTCGTTGCTCATCCTCCTCCACATGGCCATCAAGTTGCGCCCTTCGACCGGTTCGAAACCGAAACACATGTTCTTCGTTCTTCCCACCGGATCGCTGCTCCGTCCGCCTGTCTACCATGTGTTGGAACCTAGCCAAGTCCCGGAAACTATACTTTGCGCTGCTGTCAAGCAGGCGAAATCGGAGGCGGTGGAGTCGGGCGCACCCTCGAATCCAAAGCGCGTCATTAAGGTGCGCGTCCAGTTGAAGGACCCCGGATACGTCATCATGCCTCAGACCACGATTGAGCGGCAGATCCAGGGCAGTCCTCGCCGCCTTCTAGAGGACCTGCGATCGCTTTCCGACTCACTTTCGTTCGACATGTACCTGCGCTTCAACACGTTTGCCGAGGTCGGCCTGCGGCATGCCGCGCGAATGGTGCAAGACGGTTCTGTCACGACGCCCACCGTCCACATTGACCGCATGTTCAACGGAGTTGGCGCCACTGCTGCATGGGACCAGTATCTGCTCCCACCTCCCTACAAAGCGAACCCTCCGGTAGACAGTTGTAAAAATGTTCAAGTCCTTGTCCCTCGCAGCTCTGAAGCTTCGCCGAGTCGTGATTTCTTCCTTGCCAACGCACACGATGATGGTGTAATCAAAGAAACGCCGTCCCCGCCGCTACCAGCACCACCACAAGCAAACCCACCAACATTACCACGTATTGGGAAGCGGAAAGCCACTTCTCCGCCGCCTGCCAGCGACGACCTTGTTGATGGATTTGAGAGCTTCTGCAGTCTGCTGTGCCTCTGGCTCGAATGGGCGTGGACGATTCTCCCTGACGCGCACGAGGTCATTCGTGACGACCTGATTGCCCTGGGACGAGCCATCCGTGCCGCCGACCAGACAGTCGTGGACGAACTGCGCGCTCAATGCACCAAATGCATAATCTTCACTGCTACTGATTCTTCATCGGTGGCAGCGGGGTCCAAGAGCCGACAGCCTCGACAGCAACAGCGCGACCTAGAGGCCGAGTTCCAGGATTTGGTCCGGTGGATCAACCACGCTGATCGCTTTGCGGATATGGTCTTGTCGCCCAAGTTGTTTGCCCTGGCCAAGGCAGTGCGTGCAAGAGATGTCCCCGCTTTTGTTCGAATCAAGGCTGAGTGTGTGGTTGCTGCCATTACGCTACCTAAATCTTGATGGCCTGCAAGTTTTGAACCACGGCGTCAACGCGTTGGAAGCGCACAGCCTGCTGGTGAATCACCGCCGCCGCCTCGTTTGCATCGTGCGACTAGTTCTCTTCTGCTCGTTCCCCCGCGCCGACGGCGACGGCAGGTGTGCTCTGATCGTGACCTGTGAGATGAGGTCGCCTGAATGACGTTAGCCTGAACGTGGTGGTTACTAGCGTGGTTTTTGGTTCAGTGCGCACCGCAGGCTAGAGAACCGAACGCTTCGGCCTGCTCGGTCAGTCTACTGTACATCCCTCCAACCATCCACCTGTCACACCCTCCCCTCTACTCTCCCCTCTCCCACACGGGCCAGTGTATGCGAGCCTGCCATTGCGGCTGAATGCAGTCGCCGGCACGCCAGAATCGCCATCACCAGCAAGATTCGCGATCCGTCTCAGCTTGAAAGGTGCCATTATCGACCCCGCGTTCAGCAGGCTTGGCTCAGGCCATTTCACACCCAAACTCGGGCATTGAAGCCGGGCTGACACAGTAATACTGGTAAGTATTGTTGTTTAATGGACGGCAACTAGGGGAGGATTGAGTGCTAACAACATCTGGCTGTCAGTGCCTCAGCGGTAGCGCACTGACCCTCTAGCCGCCACCATTTTAACATGGTGGTACTGCGCCACATCGCCAAGCCACATTGATACCTGCGCCACATTGCTTTATCACAATGCAATTCTCAACAAAATTTGAACAGCTCAAGCAGCTCGTCGAGGGTGAAATATCGCAATGCTTGGCCGACGACGACATGATAGGAACGTGGACCCACCAAACCGCCAGCATAATCCACCCCATCTTTGCAAACGCGCAAGCCGCCCGCGAGAAGGACGACTTCACCACATGTGGCATCAAACAGTTCGTTGACAAGCCTGGCGACCATTTGAAGCCCGGGGCCTGCGTCATCATCACCGAATTTCAGGCGTTCAGGTGGCGCGATGTCTCGGATCCTCTGCATGAAGTGCTGGAAGAGTGGAAGACGCAAAAGCACCGGTTGTTACAGGTTCAGGATGGAGGCCGCAGCGACCAGAGAGCGTCCCATGTGGGAATGAAGGCGTCTGAACTGGCGGATCGCTTTGCCGACCGTGGCAGTCACCGCATAAATTGCCTCGAACTACCACTGCCATCTTTCGCGTACAAGAAGACCAAGACCTTATTTGGTGGTGCAGAGCGCCTCGATGACCACGATTGCCAGCCGACAATGGTGTTTGGCGACCACAAGGACGACATCGCCGAGCACCGAGCTGGTACGTCTAACAGAAGAGACACTCCGCTAGCCTGGATGCTCGTCGGGCAGGGCGGCGCCCATTCGGCTCCGCATGTGGACTCTCATGGGTATTGTACTTACCTGTCCATGCAGCACGGCCGGGCGCTGGTTGGCGTGTTGACTGAGCTTGATGAACTCGAAAAGTGGCGACAGGCGCCTGCGGAATACCAGCGCGGCACGTGGCGGGTGATTGTGCTAGAGGCCGGAATGACGCTCGTCATGCCCCCGGATCTGCCTCACTTTGTGGTCCGAGAGCGGGAATGCGACACGTTGATTTTTGGCGGCCATTTCATGCTATGGTCACGCATTGGCACATGGGCAAATGCGATTTCGCGTCAGTACGAGCATCCGCATTCTACCAACGAGAAGATCAAGAGAGAGAAAGTATTCAGCCTGTTCGACGGTTTTGCCGGCCTCATGAAGAAAACACGGTGCGACATTCCATCAGACGCGCGTGACAAGTTCACCGCACATCATCTGGACCTGCTGCGGCGGCATGGTCGGACGAAACAAAAACCAAAGCAACTCCCGCCAGAGCGCGGTTTCAAAGAGCCTGAGCCCTCTGATCGCCAGGCGTGGATTGAGGACGACCTGCCGGTGCACGCGCACCACATCGCGGTGTGGGACGGCGAACGAAAGCGTTTTTTTGAAATGCTACGAAAATGGCCTGCAGATTTGATTGACCAGGCGATGTTGAAGCTTCGGGATTGCGTCGCGGAGGAGAATGACCTTTTGAGGGAAAACGCCGTGGTGCTCGAACATTTCCATCTCGAATGGCTGCCGACAGAGAGGTTAGACGTGGAGATTGGGGAGTGGGACGAGTTCAAGAAGAAGCTTTCCGATAACGCAGTCAATAGGATTGCCAGGTTCAAGGCCACGGTGGAGAGTAAATGGGGTCCAGGCCCTTGGGAGAAGTACGCCAATATAAGAGTATGGAAGGGCTGCGAGGCGGCGGCGAGTCTCAGTCGCAACGACCTACGCGAGGCAACCTTCATTGCCGCCATTCGCCATGAGATTTTGGAGCGCGTCAAGTCCGTCAAAGATGCCAAAACCCGCGGCTACGACAAGGCGAAAGTTCCGCGCATGCGCAACGGTGGAATTCAACCGAGGAGCGAGGACTTTTTGCGTGCTGCGAAGGAGTTGAAGCGGCGTGGGAAGGAGGCGGGGACGTCGGGTCTGCGCGAGCTTGAGCCGCAAACGTTGGACGAACTGACGATGCGCGCCCTGTCGGTCGAGCCCGTGGACGGTGGGTTTTTTCAAGTGGCAAAGAGGCCGCCCCCGACACTGGGCGCCCAGGTGCGGTCGCCGCCTCGAGCGGAGCCGGGGCTGTTGAAGGACAGTGGTCGGGTGGAAAAGAGAACGGGCGAGGACGGTGATCTGGCGGGCGTTGGTCCGCCGCGCAAGGTGGCTCGTGTGGATGGGGAGAAGAAGGCGGCAAGGAACGCCAACTGCGCCAAGGGCACCGGCAATGGAGGCCAGTCCGAGCTGACGGCGACTACGAATGGCACGAGTCAGGACAAGAGCGCGGACAAAACGGGGTATGTCATCGGGAGCGGTCGCCCAGAGCGTGGAGGTCGGGATAAGGAGGTGTCGAGCAAGGCCATGGAGCAGGGGCGGTTGGACGAACGCGGCCACGACAGCACATCACCAGAGCACGGCGTATACGAGGAAGAGCTGTTCGTTCCTGACGCGCTGCTGAAGGACTTCAAGTGGTGTATGGAGGAGGTGTGGAGAACTGCCGGCACCGCGGAACAGATCGCCAGCATTAGGAGACAGGACAAGATGGCGCGGCACGGCCAGCTTGGGGCGATACTGTTTTGCGTGCTCCAGCAGTACGTGGCGCTTCACCCGTTGACGTGGTATCTCGCGTCACAGCAGACAAAGCAAGACGAAGTGTTCTGGATCCCGACACCACTGCACTGCGCCGGTGTGCCTAGGGTGGCTCACAAGCTCCATTCCTCGCTCGGTGCCAGCTTTACCGGGCAGCTCGCCCACATTCTGTTGGCGCTGGGTCCGTCGAACAAGGTCATCAAGTGTCAGGGACGGGGCGGCGAGCTCGTTCGCAAGCTTCTACAGTGGGAGCCTTTTGTCTTGCCGGCAGCAAGCAACGGCGAATTTGAGTATGTCGAAGGGTGGGAGGGCAGTGGGGACCTTGTGGTGCACGTCGCCATGGCGCCTCTGTCAACCGATGCCGGCGTGCGACACGACTTGTGTTTTAGCCACGCAGAGGCAAGGCCGAATACGGATGTCCACACTGAGTGGGTAGTGGGTGCTTTCGCTGCGAACTCCGCAGCCGCACAATTGCAATTCCCGCTGTTGTTCGAGAACGAGCCGATATGTTCGGCCATGAAAGCGCATCGGCGGTGGACGGATCCTCTGGTCGAGCAAGAACGCCGCATGTTCGGCCAGGGGCAGTTGTTTGGGCAGGGGTGCGACTGGCGGGAGCGGAGGGCACGGTTAGCAGACAGACTGGCGCGATTCCCGCGCACCTTACACTATTAGGTGTGTTGAATTAGGTAGAATAAGCATTAGAAAGTGAGTTTCCTGTCCGGCGCGGTATCTTGCGCAGGTCATGTCCAAAATCTCTCACTTTAGTGTGGTAGCAGCTCTATACCCCAGCATCTTAATATAGTATTATGGAGAGCTACACTGCACAAGGCAGCTACTAGGTGCTCTCACGACTTTAAGCAGTAGATGACGCGGCACTTACGGCACTGGGAAAGAAGCTAGATAGTAGATGAATGATGTCATCAACAATTTCGATGCGATTCATTAAAGGGGAGATGGAAGAGCTTCCAAGTGATGCTTAATAGTTTCAAGACGGCCTCAGAGAATGGGAAATATTTGTCCCCGCCGGCGGAAAGGATTTCTCCCCGCCGGCGAGAAAGATTTCTGTCCGCCGGGGGAAAGCACTTTTCCCCGCCGGCAGAAGACATCCCACTCCGCCCATGTGATGCAAGAAATCCCTCTAGTAGAGAACTCCATCTTTTTCCCCACGCCTTTAATAAGTAGCGCGACAGCAATGACGCCAATATCCTAGCACTCCTCCCCGCGCAATCACGCGCGAGTAGTCCGAGTCTACTCTGAACATGTCTCACACCTACCTTTAGTGACTTTATAGCCTAGAAACCTGTCATTATCAGGCCGTTTGAGTGATAATGTGATACTTCCCGCGTTTGGAGCTGTTGTTGTTGAGAGGGTCGCGGCCGGCGGATATTGCGGTGTCTGCGGCTCCCCCTGAATATGAAGAGGGCGCGGCGGCGGCAGCTCCTCCTGATTGGTGGGAGGCTGCGGCGACCCCTTGTGATGTGTCTGCGGCGTTTCTGGTGCACTCATCGCTGTCGGCATCATTGGCGCAGCTGGTACTGTTGGCGCTGTCGGCGGCTGCGCGCGTTGTGGTGCGCTGTCCTCTGATATAGTCGCGCAATTAGGCATCATGGAGGCAGCTTGCAACGACTCCATAGATGTGGAACCCGAATGTGATCAATTACGAAGCAAAGAAAAGCGAATCATGATCTTGCGTTAAAGTACCGGCCAGTAACTTTAGCTACGCGTCGTCGACATCGGCATCTTCCTCTTCAATCTTGGCCATCATGGTTTTCAAGCAGCGCTTGAATTCCTCCATGCCACGCTTGATCGGCCCAGCTTCGTCGTGCAACCTTTGGATCAATGCTTGGATGTCATTGATAGTTGCCTGAAGTGTCTCCAAGGTAGCGTCTAAAGCCACTTTCTTCTTCAGCGCCTTGGCTTGCTTCGACTCCAACTTCAAAGCTTTTATGGCCTCCTCATTGGCGCGGGCTTCGAACTCGCGAGTAAGCTTGTTGAAGTAATCGATTTTAATCGCGGTGGATTGGCTTTCTCCGGTATTGGCTGCATCGAGTTGGCCGTTGAAGTGCGCCTTCGTACTTGCGGAGAGAGAAAAAAGCTGAGCTGCAGTTGAGACCTCCTCTTCGACCTTCTCGAGTCGGGTGGCGGCCTGCTTGCATAAGTTTTGGAGTACTGGCAAAATTGATCCCTGGACATAATGAAGCGTGTTTGTTGCTTCCTGCTTCCTGCTCCTGAGCAATTCCAGCGACATTTTCTGCGCGTTCTGGGCATTTGACGCCGCTTCCAAATAGCCTACTAGGCCGGTATCCGCAGAGGGTTGAATAAACGTAGACGTTTTAACTGATGATGTTCGGAACCCGAGGAGTGACAAAGATTTGGTGTTTGGTTTCTCTCCTCGGAGGCTCCGGAGCGCGGCCTGTAGTAGGGGCCTCCAAACCTCACTGCGGCAAGCGCCGTCATGTGGTTGCGGTATGTTCAGGAGGTGGTGGGCGGTGGTGGCGACGACGATAACCCCGCAATCGTAAGAATTCGATTGCTGGAGTGTTGGGATGATTTCGTAGGTCCACTGTGACATTTGCAGCTTGTCACTCGTACCAAGGTAACGGACGAACGTGCCCAGAGCTTGTCGCACCGCTGGGTTCATCTCAAGCCCGCCAAGACTATCGGTCACTGCAATGACACGCGTCTCAAGGGATGCGACCGCAGCCACCCAATGGCTGTCGTCGATGTTGAGAGGCAAGACAACATGTGTGCAGTGCGGATCCAGGCGAAGCGGTGGCGCGCGGGACCGGCTCCACTCACTGCTCAGGAACGAAGGGGTAAGCACACGTGCAGAGTCGGGACAAAACGAGGATAAAAGCAGATCCAGCGCCGTTGAAGAGACCATCTTGCCAGGTCCAAGGCTCCGGATGGCTCCTTCCAAGTCTGCTGTCGGAGTTGGGTCGGAGGGTCCAGCAGCTGTTTTTGTGAGCGCGTTCATTGGACGCTCGGGAGGATTCTCGGGATGGTTTGAGGAGGGAGAGACTGAATGTCCTAGCTTGGGGGGGATCTCGGGCTTCAGAGATTTGGGTTTGCTGTCTGCAGAGAGAGGCTGGGACTTTGGAGTCATGGGCAATTCCAGGGAAATGTAATCGTCAAACTGGCTATCCTGTATTGACGAAGAAATTGAAGACATTCGCAAGGGACTCATGTAATTTGATTCTTCTGAGAGGAAATTCTCATCGGCGTAGGTGTTGGGCTCCTGGTGGCGCGCCTGCTCAGGACTCCGGCTGCGCGTTCGGCCTTGCTTCGTCGGGGATGTCTTGACTCGTTTGCGTTGAATCTGTGCCCAAGTCAGCGCTTTCAGAAGATGTGGTGGTGATTAGTATGTACCTGTTCGTCTCGAGTCTCGTTGGGGCTGGGCTTTTTGCGCTTGTGGTTGACCTGCTTCGGTGTTGGTGGCAATTCGCCGTCACTACCGTCATCGTCTTCGTCCTCTCGACTGCCGTCGTCGTCTTCATCCATCTGACTGCCGTCGTCCTCGTCGTCGCCTTCTTCCCCTTGACTGCCGTCCTCGTCCTTCTTTTTGGTGCTCCTGGTGCGGCTGATGGTGTGAAGGTCGACGTGCGTCTCCGAGCCTGTTTTTTGCAAAGCTTCGACAGCGGCAACGATGTAATGGGGTTTTAATGCATCCTTTCCCGCCTGCATTCGGGCGTCGTTGAGAGCCTTTCTTGCTTGAGGCCAGGTGATCTTTGAGACAGATGCCCACGCGTTCAGGTAGCGTAGGAAGTCCCGGGAATTAGCCATCTGCTGGCCAACCTCCTTGATGAGCGTTGCATACTTTAATTTCCAACGACTTTTGGCCAAGTCGCCGATGAGGAGCGGGAAGTGGGGCTGTGCGCTTGACGCGGTGGCTCGCGTGCGCTTCGACGACGAGGAAGGCATGGAGGAGACGGAGCGCGAGCCGAGCGACGGCGTTGAGGCAGAGATGCCGTGGTTTCTCGAGGCGGGGTCTAGGTAGTCGAGGGTGAGATGGAGGAAAGGTGCGTCATTGGCACGTTTGGTCCGGCGCGACTTGGTCAGGCCATCTCATCCGCATCCGCTGTGTCTGCAAAGAGTAGAGGTGGAGCTGGAGCGGAGGCATAAGGAGGTCATGTCAGGTGGAGGACGCGATGTTGTTGTTCGGTTGGCGATTGAGTCGGTCGGGCGGGCTCGATTGAACCCATGGACGGGAATCGCCCCGGGGCAGGTGCAAGCCGGAGTATTCTGCCCGGCGGCGCCGCGTGTAGCCGGCACCGGCGCTTCCCCGCCCCGGGCAGCCTCCCTTGGTTTCCGTTCGCACCCTGCCCTCCGCCGACGCTCAACTCAATGCTTTGAATCCTCACTTTGCTCCGTTGCCAGCGACCGCTTCTCTTCGCCCGATTCACACCAACTCTTCCATCGACAATGCTCTTCTGCGGACGACCGAAACCCTGCCCCGCCATCGCCCACCGCCCTGGCTATGCGACCGACACGACCAATAACCACCCCACTCAATCACAAGGTCGCCGGCCGCTTCGGACGCATTCTTCACAGCAAAAAACCTTGGGATTTGAGTTTGGCGAGGCGTGGAAACACAAGGCGTGAAGAATGTAATGGTGGGAAGCGTTCCCTCGAGGTTTCCAGCGGGTCCCTTTGATGGATGGGATGGACTTCGCGCCATCGCCCATCATCGAAGGTGAGACTTGTCTCGCTCGCACGCACGGTTTGTAGCCTCCCCCCTTCCGCGCACCTTCTCTCCACTCTTCACAGCAAGCTGACAAGGTTTCCATCCCAGTTCCGCCCTTTCCTCCATCTCGCGTCGCCCGCTCATTCCGCCGTCAAGACGGTCGCAACCATGGTCCACAAACCGCCTCGCCCTTCGGCCTTCGTCCGTACCAATCATGAATCACACAAAACGAGATTGCTGGGGACACTCCCGCCCTTTCCGCTACTGAGACTCCGACTCCCATCACCAACGCTTCTCCCGCGCCCAAGCGCGACGTCCCGCTTAGGGATTCGAAAGCCGCTTGGGCGTCCTCTACCTCTCTCCAAGCAATTTCAGTGCACCGCGAGCGCCCAGCTGTACTCGCAATGTCGGGTTCTTATCCTGACTGGCATCCAATGCCCAATGGCGTGGGGAGGTACACTACCATCTCACTTTCCCGCAGCGACTTGGCCACTAAGCTTCGAAGAGCCCGTTCAGAATGTACGAAAGGGCAACTTTCGGCGGCGCCGTCCGCAGAAGCTGACCAAGTCCTTCACGCTGCCCTCCGGTGCCTCCCAGGTTGATAAGGGCATCGATTTTTCAACCCACTGAATCCGGCAGATTCACCCTCGCAATTTGATTCAGCCGCAACTCTTCGACCACAGCTCCGCCCTACCCAAGAAGCTCGTTCTCAAGCACACAACGCAGAAGACTCTTGTTCGGCTCGGCAGCTCGCTACAGTTCTGCCAGTGCCGTCACGCATCCTGTTGGTCAGGGCCGCAGAGAGTTTCATTCAGTCCAGTATGCACCCTCAACGCCCATATCCTCCTGTTCTTTATCTTTTGCTACCATTGAATTGCAGGCCCGCGTCTTTCTTTCCAATGGCGGCGAAGATTGTGCTCGGATCTTGAAGGTCCTAGTCGGCCAAAGTAGTCGCGGTCGGAAAAGCAATCAAAGACGGCTTCGGAGCGAAGTACGTCAGGAACAGATGAGCAGGTACGCCCAACTACAGAGGCATGTGCCTAAGTATTTTCCACCTCCTCCGCTGCGCTCCGCCCCGCCACCAAGTCTGATATCCTCCCAGTTCGCCTCTTGCCACAAATTCCGCCGCTTTATGCCGCGACGCCCGCGCCGGGCTAGAGGTGCAACCGGGGAATTCGTCAGCAAAAAGCTGGACAAGTGCCCCCGGCTACTATGTTGACCTCCACTTATGGCATTTACTTCTGTCGCATTGGCTTTATGACGGGCTTTGGTTGGCCTCTGGCGTGCTGTTTGGCCGACGAGTGACTCGCGACTGCAAATTGTGGTTGCAGCGGCCTCGTTCTCCATGCCTCCGTCGGCCATCTCTGCATCTTAGGCCGTAGTCCTCCCTCTCCTATTGGTTACTGATGCCGTCGCCTAGAACGGTCTTCCTTTTGGGCGCTTTTAGACTGACAGGTAAGAACCAGAGCGTGTAGTCAGGTAGGTGGGAAAGGCATACCTGAGTGAAATGGCTCCCGCGAGCGCGCCGACATCACCAAAGACCGTCTGTCAGCTGCCGTCCGTAGGGCCAGTGCACCCAATGCCCTCCTGTAGTCCACCTGTCATGGCAGCCCCGAGCCTCGAGCACTTGGCATGTCCACTCAGGGAGCGCGCCCTAGTCACCAGGCATCTCACCGCTCCCTGCCTGCCAATCCCAAGAAGCTCAATTCTCCAAGATCGAAACTTCACCGCTGCATCAGCTCAACCTGACAACGTGCAAGCGTTAAAGCGACGCCATGACAATGCTACTCCATCCACAGCCCCAAAGCCACTTTGTCAGTCGATCGCCCTCGACAGAATGAATGTCAGCATTAGTGGGCCAAGTAAAGAACCATCTTGGATGGCAAAGTACACTGGTGGCAAAATCGAAAGTAACGAAGCACCGCTGCTTTTTCTCCCAACGTTTCTTCCAACCCACTTGAACAACATGTCGCCTCACAAACGGAACGGGTCAAGATATGCCTTTCCCTTTGCCCGTTGCGTTGACTACAATGCAAAAATCGCGCGTAAAATCGCACGCCGCGGCCACCCAAAGGTTTCTGCGTGCGTCTCGCGGAGGCTTTTGAAATGTCGAGGTTTTCGAAGGCAGCTTTGCTGCGGATTGTGCTGTTTCTCATCCCTTGTTCCTCTTGTTATCCTAGTTGACTGTACAAGCGCAGCCCAGCAAACGCATCTCCTCGCGCGCGTCATCGGTACCGGCGCCGGCGCCAAAGAGACCAAAGATCGGTAACAGCTTCGCGACGCAATGCCAACGGCGAGTAGCAGTTAACAGATGGTGTCAAGGCGAAAGATGAGCCGGCTGGACACGACTCAGAGAATGCAACAGGACAAACGGCAAGGCGGACAGCGGGCGACAAGTCGGTAGGAACGTCATCCTGAAAATGTAAGTGGACGCGAATCAAAGATTAAAAGGGTCTTTGTCTCCACACTGTACAACATGAGATCCCGCAACAAATCTCTGCATTCGTCCCAAAATCCCTTGCAGACCTGCATTACCATGCTGCACGTTGCTCAAGGCAACTTTGTTTTTAGCGACGATCCCGGAGTACATAACTGTTTGAAATATAGCTCACTTTCACACAGTCTCGCGACCGCTACTTTACACTTCACGACTAACCATGCTTACCGCGGACCAATCGTTGCGTCACGAATCGCCCCTTTCAATGCCTCCTCCTCCTCCTCCACCACCTCATCCGCATCCTCCATCAACCCGAAGTAGCTTTGCAAGGAAACGACTGGGCCCCAACGACCTTGACACGCACACAACAACGGGAAACCAACGCAGCATGACACAGCAACAACTTCAACATCAAAACTCCGCATCTCCCGCAATCTGCCCGAGGGTGCCCATTTACAGCACTCCCACCATCACATGGGCACCACCGCCGCATGCTTGGAGAAACATGGCAGCACAAGACGCGAGGCCATGGCCGCTGGCACTGGACAGCCCTTTTGACGGCGATGGTACTGCAAGAACAACGACAAGGTGTCCGCGGCATCATCTCCATCATGGATTTTGTTGTCGAGGGACGAGGGCCAGGCGGTCAAGGCCGCGAGGCGCGCCATTCAACAGCGCCTTTCACCAAGCCGTCGTGCTGAGCAGCAGACTGGCCGCCGTGACGAGCGGCGCCGTCGACGGGCTGCATCCGTTTGTCCTGCACTCTCTGCGCGTCGTTGGACCCATTACGCACTTACGGGTAGAACCAAGCGTTGAGAAAGCCAAGGACGCAGAAGCTGGCAAGAAAAGAAAGAAGGCCGAAATGAGCAATAATACGGACCTATTTTGCCGTCCCAGCTCTCCTAAGAAAACAAAGCTGAATGCACAAGTCAAGCAGCGAAGTAGGAAGTAAAATACATCACCAAAAGAAATAATTTTACCTAGCCATGGCCCAGCGAGCAATCCACTATCAAAGAACTCTATTATTCAGACTTAACTTAGCCAGCGCGACGACAAACCTAGTGGGACAGCAAAAAGCACGACCGACAAAGGCGAGACTCCCCCGCAAGCACCTCTGCCCGACGTATTTTTATGTGTTTATTTCGTCGTCCACATCCTCATCATCTTCATCCATGTCCGCCGAATCGTCATCGTCTTCCATTATGCCGTCCCCTTCTTCGCCTTCAATGACAATTTCCATGTCATCGCCAACGTCGCTGGGGAGGCCTTCGAGGTCGCCCATTCCTTCTTTGCCTTCTTCTTTGCCTTTGAATGACAATTTCCACGTCATCGCCAGCGTCGCCGGGGAGGTCTTCAAAGTCGCCCATTCCTTCAATCCCATCATCCTCGTCGCTGACGAAGTCGTCTCCGGGACGTGCGTCCCGCATCACCACCTTGTGAAATAAAACATATTGATCAATGTAGAAGAGGAGAGGAGAAGAAAGAAAATGGCGGCAGATTTTCAGTGAATAAGGGCAGTCTTTTCGCACGCTACATCGACATGCGCAAGAACAACATCAACTACCCTAATGTGGGATACTGAGGCGCCAGGTCATGTCCCATCTCGCCTTCTTATCCGCGTCTCATTGAGCATCTTGATAATGTCCCCTTGCCTTTATCATACCGCTTGTCACTGGGAGTCGGCCGTCTGGCACTGGTGGAAGCGGCCACGGGGTGAAGCGTCGACATCTAGCATCGATGTGAGCGGGAGCGCTGGGCGATGATAAACATGGCTCTTACCACGGCGAGCCGAATAAAGGCAGTCTATGCAAACTAGGAACGGTCCAACAAAATCATTCTCTCATAAACCAGGAGCGGTCCGGACAAACATAGGACTCTCCGGACAAAATCAGGAACAGTCCGGACAAAATCATACTCTCCGGACAAATTAAGCGGTGGACGTAATATGGGGCCAGCAGCCATAACTACTACATGCCGAAAAGTGGCTTGTGATGATTCAATTGGTCTTAAGAGCATAAGGGAGGCATAACATGCGGAGCTTTATGTACCAAGTGCAATGACAAGTCATGGGTGGGGGAGGTGTGAAGCTCGGTCGCTACGTCGCGGAACCGGCGGCCGTCCAAGGCGAGGGAGTACGGCTGCTACAGGCCCAAAACAGTCGACTATGAGAGGGGACCGGAGGTTTATGAATTGGAAGTGACGTAAGAAGTGGGCCGCCAGGTGGCCGCAAAGCGAGAGGACAGGCCGGCAAATCTGACGCGTGCAGTAAAAAGTAACTGACTGAATGTATTAGTGTCAGACACAATCTAGCCATGGGGCGCGTGTTATTGATGACTATGGCGACCACAGGCCAAGTGAAGGCGACAGAGGGAAGACCAGGACGAGGGATATGGAAAACTCAGACAGACTTCTGCTTTATTAGCCTTCTCGCAGTGCGAATGATGGGAGGCGTGAGGACTTAGTGAGTCAACGCGGCCGCAGCAAAAAAATAGTTTCTTTGCCGTAGTTGAGCCCAACGAAGTGGGTACGGCATGGTCAGAAGCGTTTCGGTTTGACCTGAAGAAACTGTCAATATATGAAAGGTCAATGCGAGGATTCAATCCCCATGGCAAACAATGAGGGGGCCAGCCGCTATTCCGCCCACAGCTTTGCATCATTCCATCCCACTTCTCGATTCGTGCTCAGCGGTTAAGCGATATTTGGCGGCGACATGGCCAGAGTGTACTCTAGGAGAAAGAGTATGAGGCGTTGCGGTCGAGTTCAGAGGGTAAACTCTGTGCTGCTTCATTGTCGCTAAGGTTGAGATGGCATTCGACTTTGTCCGGGGCGTTCCCACTTCTGATCCGGGGCATTCCCACTTCTGATCCGGGGCGCTCCCACTTTATATCCGGGGCGCTCTGGTTTTATATCCGGGGCGCTCTGGTTTAATATCCGGGGCGCTCTGGTTTAATATCCCGGGGCGTGTTTTGTCCGGGGCGATATTTGTTAAAAGCCTCAGCCCCCAGAGTCCACCACTCGCAAAAAGGGGAAAATGAAACGCAAGACGTCACTCCAGACTCATCGCTTCTTTCACTGTTTTGGCTGTCCTCGAGGATTTCGAGGGAGGAAGGTCGTGTTCTGCGCCCCGGCGCCGCCGCCCTACACCCAAGCCAGCAGCCCCGCCGCCGGCCGCGCCCTCAGGCACACAATCCTTAGGTTCAATTGCGTCTTCCCGGATGAGCGCAATGTGGTGATGGCGGCAACAAGAGGCGAGGACTTTGAACTGAAGGGTAACAAAGGGGAATTGGAGAAGAGGGCGCAGCTCAAGGCACGGTCAGAAGGAGAGCGCACCGGCACGGCGAGAGAAGCCAGGCGGCACGACTGTTCGGCGCGGGCTGCTGCATGTCGCGCACAGTCTCCAAAATAGCGCCAACTGTAGAAACATTTTCGGTTTCGGCCACCAAGAGATGCGCGTTGGAATGGCTGCGGCAAATGAGTCGTGAAAAGCCAAGTTTAGCTGCTGCTCTTTGGAGTTGTTGAGTAAGCGCAGGTGGAGTGTTTGTTCATCTGCATCGCGTTCAATAAGGACGCCGTTGTGACGGTTGGCGAATGCGGCGGGTATTTTAGGCGGGCGTGATTTGAAAAGGACCATGTCGTGCGCTTAGTTGCAGCCCTGGTGGCAGTGTCACAGTGGTGATGACGATTTTGCTCTTGTTGGGATAGCAGAGTGGAGCGGGAAGTGTCCGGGTATAGAGGCATTTTTGTCCGGTCAGGATTTAGCTGCTCCGCTCAGCTGCGCTTCGTCTTTCCTCTGACAACAACCTACTGGACCAACTCCACGTCCGCCCCGCCGCTTGTTGTTGAGAAATTCATACACTGGCACTGCATGCTCAATTCAGAATGGGTCTTTTCTCTTGTTCCATCCTCTCCCCATCTGGCTCGGCGGCAACAAACAAGCACGACGACCATGAGCGACCACAACTCAAACGCCTTCGCCTTCTTGGACCACACGCCTGCATCAGTTCGGCAAGGAATGCATTTCGTCTCGTGCACAAGAGCCGCGACCCGACGCCTCAACACTGACAGCGGCTGCGGTCCTCGCATCAACAATCTGACGCTGGGCAAGCAATTCGGCACCGACCCGCGATCTCGCGACGTTCTGCTCCGATGCTAAACGACGTCGACGACCTCCACCAAACTAATTCGGTATCGTCACCACAATCGGCACGGCGGTGAGGCAGCTACACTCGGCCGGGGACGTCATTGACTGAAGGCGATTGGAGTAGCAGCAGCAGCAGCCACAGCGCCTTTCCATCCTCGTAGCGATCCCTGAGAGCGAAACCACCATCTCAGCCCGCGTCCGCGCCTGCCATCGTCGCGCCCGCACGTGAAACCAGAGCTGCAGATAGGCAGTAGGCAGCATCCCAAAGACGAGCGCGGACAGAGGGAGGGATGGGAAGTTGCGGATCCCATCATGCATCATGCCCAGAACAACCAAAGGTTGGCGGCGTCACCGTCGTCGTCGTCGTTGTCGTCGCTGCGCTGGCTGACTGGTGGTTCAATACCACTACCCAAGGATTGGCGGGCGGATGGGCATCTGCGCGTGATGGGCATTCTCAGTTGAACGACATGTAAGAAGAAGTGTGGATGGATGGTCGCTTCGTCGGCTCTGCGTTCGCTGTCGAGAAAGCCCTCCAGCACACACAGAGGCCGTGGCGTTGGTCGCGCTCGGGCGAGGTGGGCTGAGCGGGCGAGGGAAAGAAGCGGAGCATTGTGGCTGTCCACTGCATCTAAAGCACCCAGAGGGTGAGGGTGCTTGCGTTGAGGGGAGAGACGCCAGCCTTTTACCCAAGGCTTTTTCTTGCACGCCCAACTCCCGACGATTTGTCTCCATGTCGAACCGTGAGGTGGGGTGTCGGTGGGGTATCTAGCGCGTTGTCGGTGGACCTGGCGGCCGACGGCGACGTGGTTTGGCGTACTGGTAGACTCGGGCGGCCGGCGGATGCGTGGCAGTCGACCTAGTCGTGGGCGGAGGCTATTGAGAGACTGATTAGCTACCTGGTACGCAATGGTGAGATTGAACGACCGGGTCATCATACCATGTTGAGCTGATCGAGTGCAGCGGCAGACGTGTTGAGGTCCTGGTCCGGTCAGGCGAGCGCTGGGCGATTTCTGCTCGGGACACAGAAGCAACAGGTTGGACATTGATGGGTTGAAAGAAGAGCGTCGGGTCAGTTTTGTCTTGATGGAGGGCGTTGTTGACATCATGGAGGAGAAGAGGACCTGGAGGGAAGGGCGAGCAACGTCGTCCTCGCAACCAAGGACCCACCGGCATCCTCCTAACGTACAACCACCATTCTGCTTCGCTCTGTCCTTCTCCTCTCCTACTTCCAGCTGCTCGACCTACGGCAAGTACCGCCTTCTATTCCTTTGCCACTGACTTGGGTGTCGCGGACTTGACCTGAGGTGAGGCAACCAGCCCGAACAAATACGTGGTGAGCACTTGACATTTCGCTACGTTACGAACACCGGGGGCTCGGTGTTTGGTGGTGGGATGATTGGAGGGGCATCTCCCTGGCGGCATGGACACGAGGTGTTGGTGGCCGAAGGCGCTGGAGACTGTTAGGTTTCAAACAACGGCGGTGGTGATGGAGCTTTTAAGCGGTCCGGACATCTTAAAGAAACGTCCGGACATTTCAATGTGCCCGGACATCTCGAAGAAATGTCCGGACATTTGTTCTTTTCGTTTGCCCCAGCCGCCGATCTCGATTGCGCCAAAATTGAAGGAACCAAATGGCAGGAAAGGAAACAAGGGCCGCCGCAGGTGGTGTGTGCATGTCGGATGGTCCGTTTGCTCTCCCGCCAGCTTCATTCACGCGTCTCCGTCTCCCGACGCGTCTCTACGCGAATTGAGATGAGACAGGACCCGCCCATGGAAAGGCTTAGGATGGCTGGGAATAACAATACTGGAAGTTTGGTAAAACCTCTCTTCCTCACTGACCGACTCCAAAAAGTCCTTCAATGTTATCCACGACATGAATGTTCTCCCCTCTCCGCCAGCGACAACCTCCTCCTCCTCCTCATGCAAAGCCTCGTCCCAAGTGGCTGCTACCCATGTCGCAGCACGTCCGGCCCAAGAGCAGGCCGGTGCCCTCTCAGCAGCAGCGCCCAGGACGCCGACAAGACAAACACGACACGCGGATTCAATAACGCCGCCGCCGCCGCCGCGTCTGTCGCGTAAGCGATGGCTCACCAACGCAGAGGAGGTATCATCCCGCGCAAATTCTATTCGCCGTGTGCGCCGTCCTCTCTTATTCAGCAATCAACCCAACAGCACCGAGCAAAACTGTCTCCAATATGCGTCCGAACGCGGCGCCATGGTGGCTGCCGCCTCGACAGACCTGAAAGATGGATCGCACTGGGCAGACCAAATGCTTTCTTCATCCTCGTCCCACTCAAGGGAAGGTCGCGGCGTCGCGAATATCAACAGATGGAGGGAAATGGGCCTGGCAGAGGAGCAGCAATGGAAGAAGGCGGGCTTTCGTCTGGCCGAGCCTTCAGGTAGCCTGTTCAAGAGGAGGAAGCATCGAGAGTGTCGAGGTTAGCTGCGAATGGGTGAACGGGCGAGCAATGACTTGTTGATGGGTAGGGCAGCTTCGGCGGGTGAACACGTGGGGCGCAGACGTTTGACTGTGTGGGGCCTTTGTCAGCGGTTGAAAATAGTTGGGTGCGATTATGGACAGGGCAGCAATTCGCGACGAGCCAACAGGGCTTCACACTGGCTTCGACGGGTCGATGGCGCTGTTAAGCTCAGGAGAGCTCTTGGTGGGGATGAAATGGGAGATTCATCGAGGCCGTGTCGTCGCATTGGTAAAGGCGCTGCGAGTTGATAAGATAGTTCGCTTCCTGTCCGCCGGCGGGCGTCGGACACCCAGGTGCGTTGGGGGTTGGAGTAGGAGGCGGTGGCAAGCGCGTCGTTGACGGCGGCGGCCGGTATGGCGTTGGTGGCCGGGAGGGCGTCGGATGCGTGCGCCGGGGGGGGCGGCCGGGAGGGCGTCGGCCATGGGAACCAAAGCTAGGTGGACGGCGGCCGGGGGAGGATCGGTAGGGTGAGCCGGAAGAAAGTTGGGGCTGGAAGGAGGACTGGTAGCGTGCGGGCGACCTCTGTGTGGTTGAGGGCGGCGAGGTGGGCGCTTGGTGGGAGTCGGCGATGATGTTGGTGAGAGGGCGTTGTGTATCTTTGTCAGCTCCACCGCACGCGCGCGCGATACCAAATCAGGCAAGGCGGCTGAGAACGCCTTCGCCTCCGCATTGTCAATTTTCTCGACACACTCCTCCAGCAACTCGTGGCTCAGGGCGAGGAAGCGGTGCTCTTTGGCCAAGGGCTGCACGTCGTCGGGAACGACGGCCTCGCCCGTTGTCTGTCGGCTCCTCCAGCCGCTTCAGGTTGGCCGCCCACTGCTGCGCTCAGTCACCGCAATGCCTCAACACATCACCCAGCGACTGCAAGCTCCTCCCCGCCCGTACACCTCGGTCATTCAACGTGGAATCTCAAACCGCTGTTGAAGCCGTTCCGTGACTCCTCTCGCTGACCCAGCCATATTGTCAGCAGTGCATCCGCCGGTACGGCCACCAAGACCACCGCCATCCAAATTCTCGAGTCCTCCGCCGCGAACTGAGCGCATGTTGATTTCATGGAATGCTTGAACTCCCCTTGATGAAGCTGAAACACACATGGGTGGTGGCCATCTCCACGGGTTACTTGTCGTCCCTTCAGCGGTCGACATGTCCACTGAAAGGTGCTGGGTTCCCCCACTCAATGACGCCCTGCTGCTTTCCGTCGAGATTTTCTTCTCAACGGCACATCGTAACATTCCAAGTACAGAACGAAAATTCGTAGAAATGGGAAGGTGGACACGGCGGTGGCAGTGGCATCGTCGTCGTCATCGTGTTCGTGCTAAGAGAATTGGTAGACGACAGGATTTCAGGAGTGCTGCTGTCGCTTTTCTTGCTCCTCTTCCGCCCCGACTATGGTCGGATAAAAAAGCATGTCCAAGGAGTCAGACTCATACACGGTGGGCAAGGAGGTCATGGAACTTTTGTCCGGACAAGCCTTGCCTTTATCCGGACAAACCTTGCCTTTTTCCGGACAAATAGACTGAGGGAATGCCCCCAGTGCGACAATCCTTAGTCCCAGGACCCGACTACTAGCAATAAACGTCACAGTTTCTGCTGTCCTTCACCCAGTTCTCCCGCGTGCAGCTCTTATTGTCTCGACGCGCCTTACAGGCGCGCTCAAGTCGACCGTGGAGACGATAGACAGGATTGTACTGTTGACAGCGGAGGAGCGTAAGTAATACCCACCCGGTGAACGACATGAAGATCTGCCTCGGTCGGCTAGACAAAAGGGAGAGGGTGTATTAGGCTGGACGGTAGCCCGAAAGGACGAAGAAGATGCTTCAGCGAGGATGGGGTCGGTGCGCTCCCGGGAGGTGTCGCGCGTTTCTCGAGGATGGCCACAGGTGTCGCTCGCGGTGATGGTGGTGGACTTGTCGCAGGTCAAGCTTCTGCATTTCTATTTAGTCGGCTGAAAAGAGTGAGGAGGTTGAGAAATGTTCCGGGCAGAGTGGGAAGTAGTGCTAGACGTGGACACACCCGGACTCCGCTAACGCTTCGAGGCAGCTTGATCAGCGGTCGGCGGAACGCCTCGTGTCGCGTCGTGTCACGCCTTGAAATGCCACGCCCTCCAGCTCTTCCCATCAGCAACAACAGTAGCGGTGATGGTGCTGTTGACAATTCTACGGCGCGCGACAATGAAAATGGCGGAGAGACGGTGCGAGCAACGACTTACTGATAGATGGGAACAATAGTGGAATTTGAGAGGGGGACCGGTTGGCAAAGGAAGAGAGAGTGGAATACACTTCGTATGCCATGTACATCCATTTAGTCCGGACCAAATCATGTCGAGCTGGTTCGGCCGGCGCGACAGCTGGACGGTTGAAGTCGCACGGCCAGGATGCGTTCAAGGCGAGCGTGCCCTCGGCTCAACTCGACAGTGGTTCATTCAGCCATGCCTGCACTGCCAGCAAATCATGAACTAGCTCGTACATTGTTTCTTTGACGTAGGACAGGAACAAGCCTCACAAGTCCAAGACCCCAAAGAGCTCAGCGTGTCGGTCGCGATCGTAGGGGAAGCTTCGGCGGTGGACAGGGTGCGTTTGAACGCGGCGGCTCTGTGTTGCCGTTCTAGTGCGGCCTTTGACCTTCGGAATGTGGAGCTGCAATCTTTAAGCGCGGCGAGCACGGTCAAAAGCTGTAGAACGATTCCATCGCACACCGCCAGCGCGCGATTATCCTCCAACATGCACTGAGCTATTCAAATGCCAAGGGTGTGCGGTGTCGACGACTCCGTTTACGGGGGTTGTGGATGCAGATAGATCGCGGTCAAGTTTGCGCCGGGGCTTTGGAGGTGGGGACGACAAGCGCTTCGAACGCGGTGAGGGTACCTAGGAGTAGTAGATGCGTAAGTAAATATCATGACTTGAGGAGTAAGGACGACGCGCCGCGAATGCTGGCCCAGCCACTTTTCTTTGAACACTTGATGTCGCGGACGGCGCGGACTTGAAGGCTGTGATAGGCGCCAGCAGCTGAGATTCAAGCACTTGACCAACAGAAAAGATGCAAAAACGAGACACGAGAGGTACGTATTGACGCGGGCTGATGCGGTGGTGGGTGGTTTTCTGGTATTAGCCAGCCTCGGCCCCGGGCATAAGAGAAATCGCGCCGGACCAAACTGAGCCCACCACCATCACCACCACCTCAGCTTCACGCGCGTCACTCACCTCGCGCCTCTCTGCCCATACATAATTCGCCCCTCGTGCCTTCAACCGATAGTCAATCCGCTCTTCTTTGCGACCGTCGTCCACCGCAGCCCCGTCCAGCCATTTTCACCGCCGCCGACGACCAGGACCGCTGCCTACATGCTTGACTGAGACCCTGTCATGGACCCGCAGCACTAGCCAACTTGAATACGCGGTGGGATTTGGTGGGGAGAGAAATACTTGACGCACCTTTGGTTAGCATCATTCAGCACTGACAAACGTCCATCAACGCAGGTCCACGCACTGCTTCGGCAGATTTGCCAATGCCGTCAAGACTTGCGCATTCTTCCAATCGAGATACTGCCTCTTCTTCCGCCGCAAAAATCAGCATTGGTCTTCACTTTGGCGCGCATCAGTTCGACGCCACGCGCGGTCCAGCAGCAAGCACATCTCAATCATCCTTGCCGCCCAGCACCGGCACCGGCGCCGAAGCGCGGGCGGAGCGCACCGCTTGCTCCTCACCTTCCTCCTCCCTATAGGGTAGAATTCTTCGGCCAGCCAGTCCTGCTGGATCGTCGCGTCACGTAGGGCGTGTTTGGATGATTGTCACAGCAGGCATTCCATCCTTCAACTTGTCCGGACAAATCTTCCCTCAGATAAAACACTCGACTGTTGTCTCACGGAGTGTCGTCTGGGTACTGATGGTGCATCCCCTTTCTGACTGAGGAAAAGAGGCATCGGGGTACGTTGCGAAAGGTGTTCTGATCTTCTGCTTTGATAAATACCCGCTTGTTGCACGGCGCGGGTGGTGGGGTCGTTGGCGTCAAGTTCCGTGCTTTTTGCCTCAGGGGCGTCTGGAGTACTGCCGGTGCACCCCGCCGTTGCGGTTGTGAGAAGAGGAGACGTCGGCGTACATTGCGAATGAGGTTCTGGCCTGGCCCTCCTGCTTCGACAAACGCCCGCTTTTTGCACGGTGCGGGCGGTGGGTTTGTTTGCGTCAAGTTCCGTGCTTTTTGCCTCGGAGGCGTCTTGGGCGCTGATGCTTCTGTTGAGTGTGGAGTTTTACTGTAGACTCGAAGAATTGACATGAAAGACAGCCTTGGACGTCTCCATGTCCCTGCCAATATGCTTGTTGAGTGAATAGGAGCTGGTCATGATGATGATACAGCAATGACTAGTGGTAGGGCCGGCCACCGTTTATTTCAACCAAGACGTTAGTCGCGTCGTTAGTCGCGTCGTTAGTCGCGCGCATGGACGAGACGCGTAGAGAGTGACGGTCATAACCTGTGGAACGCCGACAGTGGGAGAGACACCGCAGACAAAGAATGCCGGCGGAGGGAGAGGCAAATTGAGCAGCGAATTGAGTAGGGAATTGAGTAGGGAATTGAGTAGGGAATTGAGTAGAAAGGCTCTCGTGCCTACCACGCACGGGAGAGGGCGCTGGAAATGCCCCCATTCGCAAGCAAGGGAAGCACCCCTCTGCCGCGCGCGGTCAGTGATGGCCAGCCAGAGTGTCGGTGCGGACGGAACAGGTCATGTCTGTCTGCCCTCCGACCCACAACCTGGACATGTCCAAAGAACATGTCCCCAACCCAAACCCAACCCAAGTTCCTTCGCGTCCACATCATCAACAAATGTCGCGGCTCTGTCATCCTTCAATCTGACTCCCTCCAACTCCAGGTCTTTACAGATAATACTCTCCACCCTACCGCTGTGGCAAGTGAAAGTGAATAATTTCCTTCCAAGAGTTGCCGTCATCGCACAAAGTCCAAGGCCTGGTGGTACCAGCTCAACATCAAGCTCGCCTTTGACAAAGCGGCTTACTCATGACATGACTTCAACAACCAACGGGTCCGACTTCTCACCGGCAAACCAACACTCCAAGTCTCTTGCGCGGCAGGAATGGCTTCGAGTGGGTTGTGGTCCGTCGCGGGGAAGAGTAGGCGGCGGAGGAGGATAAGGAGGAAGTCAGGAGAAGGAGCGTTGGTGGGAGCGTTGTAGTGGAGCTTGACGATAGGAGCTAGTAAAGTATGAGTCTTCGTGCACTACTGCCGGGCGGCATACTGAGTCAACTAGGACGGATATTGCGTTGCGTTGGGGGGCAAACCACACTGTAAAAAAATGCCATACATACATACACCTCCATGGTAATCGAGATAGACCCCTTATGCCACCAAGGAAGGGGGCCTGAATCCACCAATCCGAGTACCGGTCATTGCAGTTGCGAGCAACCTCTCTGCGCTCGTAGATCTGGCTGCAGGCCTAAGCAAAACAGCAGATGAAGATGACGGCAAGGATGCAGGCAATGTCGCCACTGGTGCCCATGGCCGCCACCATCTTGTCCAGCTCATGACGCACGGCGGAGGCTTCTCTTCGTCGAGACGCGGTGACAGCGGGAGAAGGTGGCTTTGGAACGTCTCGCCCGTGAAGCCCGTGGGTGCCGTAGATGAGGGTCGAGAACTTGCCCTTGGATTTGCCGCCATCCTGGGTCTCTTCGCGCTCCTTGGCTTCTCCTGCAAACGCAAAAGGAGGTGAGTGGAAGGCTTTCGCAAGCGTGCAGTGTTCACGTCCGACTTCGTGCCTTGGGCAGTGGTGGTGGCTGTGGCATCGCTGTTGGTTTTCGAAGCATCGATTGGCTTGGGCGCACTTGTTGCAGTGGTAGTCGCCGTGGAAGAGTTCGGGTCTTGGTTCGCAGTTGAGACTGTCGCAGCCTTCACCAGCTTCTGGCCTTGAACCGCATTCTTGGTTTCTTCATCAAAGTGTGTGGGCAGTGGTGGTGGCTGTGGCATCGCTGTTGGTTTTCGAAGCATCAATTGGCTTGGGCGCACTTGTTACAGTGGTAGTCGCCGTGGAAGAGTTCGGGTCTTGGTTCGCAGTTGAGACTGTCGCAGCCTTCACCGGCTTCTGGCCTTGAACCGCATTCTTGGTTTCTTCATCAAAGTCTGTGGACTGGCGTGAAGAGAGCGAACAGTCTGTGTCTTGCTACTGTCCGCCTTCCTTGCGAGACACTGGGTAGGGCTGTAAAGATTTTGTCGCTGCTGTGATGGCGGGGCTGTGGGTGGGCTCATTCGGGTGGGCGATGATGTCATTGACGGGCGTCCATTGAGGTTCGAGGAAGAGCGGAGCGACGGGAGGACAGGGAGACGGGATGCGACAACCTGAGTCCGGGTGACGAGGGGACGTGACAGCAGTAAAGACGGGGAGTCGGGTTGATGTTGGGTGGGTTAGGTACGGTTGGCTGGAGAAAACGCGTGAGGTGGTAGACGCGACGCGACGTAACGCGTGTTTAGGCGGTGGCAGAATCCATCCTCCCCTCAACACCACAGAATGACGTCCCAACTCTCTCGCACCCTTTGTTTGACGTCCTTCCTTGCGCCCCTCCCCTCGCCCGCTCGTCTTGCCCTCCGCTAGGTCGCATTGCTGCACTCTCGTCCATCGACTCATCGCGTACGCCTGCTGGTCCCGTCCAATCCGCCCGCACAAAGCCCGTCCCTTTTCCCCGCTGCTCCGCAGCGCCGCTCCATGCTCAACCCCGTCCGACTCGTCCGTCTCTTCTTCGCAGCTTGATTTGAGACGATGGTGACTTACCACCAGAGACGCAGCCTAAGACCGGAATCTCACGCGCCGAGTAAAGCTAGCCAAAACAAATAGCAATTTCGATAAAACATTCCTCCAACCGTCGCCCTCGTCCTCAACGGTTGACGCGACAGTCCCTGCAAGATCCAGCACGGTTGCCAACCGTCAAGGAAAAATCGCATGGAAACAACATGCAACGGCCCTGGAACATACAAGGCGTTTTGCCGCTGGCATAGATCACCCAAGGCAGCACTTCCTCTCAGTCGCAACCCCGGCGCCGGCGGAGCAAAAGCACGACGAAGATGATTCGAGTCGGAAGGGCAAGAGAAAATAACCCCGCGCCGCACTCAACGTGGTACTCGCTCTTGATCGCAATTCCGTCCCAGCAGAGCAAGAGTACGCCGCCCCAGGGGCCGTCATCATCTTGGTTCAACGCCTCATTTCAGGTCACACGACTGTAAAACATCGCGGAACAGAATGTCGAGGGCGAGGGGTGGAGGGTGGATGACTGATGACGTATCCCGTATGGCGGTGCGGATGGTTAGGAGTGGCGAACAAGAACTTGGTGCACGATGTTCCAAGTAAAAAAGCATTGAGGTCTAGAAGTATTGTCCTTTCCACACCCTGCATACCGTAGTCTGCCTTGCCTTGCTCTCTACCATCACATATGAAAGACTTTGCTTGCCCCGTCGATGGCCGCAAGAGGGCGTAAGAAGTACCCGTCTTCCTCACTCTCCCCTAATCCCAATCCCATGCAAGGAAAATTTCTTGTACTTGCCAACCCAGCTGTCCCTTGGCTGCCTTGCTGTATAGGTATTCCAACTAACCAACGACCTCGGAAAAGAGCAGCTTGAATCACATGGAAAGAAGAAACCACCACACGCGACAATAGACCACGAGCATGCCCATGATGAACAACGCCGCGATAAGAAGCATCATGATGGTGATGAGCTTCTTGAGCATGGGGTTGAGCCCCTGCCAGACCGAGCCAGCAAAGGCTGCCGTCATGATGGTGATGTGCTGGTACTTTTTCTTAAGCTCAAGCTTGAGCCTCTGCCAGACCGGGCCAGAAAAGGTCAGCGCTGCTCTGTTCCACCATTCGTCTTGTTCCGGCTGCGGCGCTTCGTCATCAGCAGTCGGGGGTGGTGTTGGCATCGGCCTGCCAGAAATAGTAGAGTCAGGCTTCGTTTTGGTGGCGACGCGTGTGCTTGATGAGGGGAGGTCCGGCGAAGGTGACGCGTGGGGAGAGTTGAATTGAGAGCGACGGAACCACCATTCGTCTTGTTCCGGCGGCGGTGACGGCGGCGACGGCGACGGCGGCGGCGCTTCGTCATCGGCAGTCGGGGGTGGTGATGGCATCGGCCTGCCAGAAAAAGTAGAGTCAGGCTTCGTTTTGGTGGTGACGCGCATTGTGGTTGATGAGAGTTGAGGGTCCGATGAAAGTGATGCGTTGGGAGTGTTGAATCGAGAGTGACGGGACCCCTAATAAATGGGAAATGAGGGAGGAAGGGGGGAGGTGGGGAGTCGCTGGAAGTTTCGTTCTATTTCCTCGCGTGGAACAAAGGACGTCCAAAATGGAGTTTTCTCGACTGGGGAGATTTGGACGCCGTGGAGATTCGATAGACGTCCGTCCAAGTATGGTGTCTTGGAAAACTCAGCCCCTGATGGAGCGTTCGAGCCGGCAACGGAATGAACTTGCATCATCCCTACCTACCAGCACAAATGAGTTGGTCGAGTCAAGAAGCGCGAGCGTCAGCGGCGCAGTCCAGGTCTTGTACAGCGCGTCCAGGATGGCTACCGGGGCGTGTGCGGGCGAATCGAGGCGGCCGTCGTCCAAGTCGGTGCACATCTGCCGCACAGATTGCGGTCCGTCTGCTCCACCCTGTGCACGTAGGCGATCCGTCCAGGCCATCCAGCACGTCTTGCGGCGCCATAAGCTGCCGCTCAACGGCGACAAGGTCTTTGATCGCAGGGTCGCGTGGGACGTGGTTGCGGCGGCTGCGCGTGCGAAGTATGCTACACCCACCTGCATGTGCGGACTTCTGAAGGCTCCGCACAAACTCGAGGATTCTGAGAACTCTACCAGTAGTATTGTCCATGACGTACAGGGCCTGTATCTGGACCGGGGATAGCGTTTGCTTGTACACAAGATCCACCAGGGACTTGACGCTCTCAATGCAGGCGGGCTCGATGGTGCTCGTCCACGGCCAAATGGAGATGCAATTGGGATTCCACGCATTGATGGCCAAAATCCGCGTCTGAGTCTGGTCAGCAAGCACGCACGTTACGTGGTGGTGGTCTCAGAAAGGTTCCATGCAGCGTACCCATTCAGCACTGCGCGCCCACCACTGGCTGTTCATGGCTAGGCTTCAGCCATCATGAGCTGCTGCTGATGTTTACCATGTCGGCCCTTGCAGTATCAACACGGTCCCCGATCTTCTTGGCGTGCTGTAGCACGCTCCATAGTAGTGGCTGGTTACGCCGAGTAGGCGCGGCCGGATGCATCATGGTGTCAAGGGTGTGCGGGAGTAGTTGAGTCGGCGCGCAGACTGCCATTGAGGCGTCGGCTACGACAAAAAACGCGGCGGCGGCCCACACGGCCCATGAACGGTGCCGCCCGTCGTCCTGGTGTCGTGGTTGTCGAGTTCGTCGGATTCGTCAGCCGACAGTGGGCGCGCGCGCTTCCAGGGAGTGCCCGTTGATGATGACATGGCGGGCGTGGGCAACCTGCAGCGCTTGCGCTTGTTTATGGGGGGCATCGGCGACGGCGACGGGCGGTGGCGCTTTATCAAATGAGGCAGTGGGATATCGTCAATCCACTTAAAGATGCGGCCGGCGTCAAGCATGAGCGAGGATCGACAATCATTGACGGTTGTGAAGAGGATGGTGGTGGTGGTATTGTGTTGGCTTGAGGACATCCAAAGAACTAAGTGCTGTCGCCTGCCTGCACGCGAGACGTCATCCTCATTTCCGGGCATTTTCTTCGCCGCTTTCGCCTCATCCTATGCATATCTCAGGGAGCAGTCGCCGCTCAAGACTATATTTGCCCGGGTAGTGTGCTCATTTAGTCGCTCGATAAACGCGTCCAGACCACGGCTCAACTACGTGAGAGAGCCGGAAGCAATGGCACCGCGTAAGCCATCCACTCCAACAGCAGACCCACCCATTCTGCTTATCCACCAACACCTGCTGACGGCGACGAAAAATCGATGAACAGGAGAAGCGCTGCCCTGCGACCCGCGCGGATGGAACCGAGACGAGGCTGCGCCACGGTACATCGGGCACAGCCAAGACGAAGCCCAGGAGAAAACTGGCAGACGGAAACGGCAGAGGAAAGCGGTTGGAAAAGCGCATTGGTTCGCGTGTTGACTGGCGCCGGCTCCACTTGTTCTTGCGGCTGGTCAAAGTCGTAGACCTTTTCGCTGAGGCGGTCTATGTAAATCACAGGCAGTGGCAGCTGTGACTAGCGGCGGAGCAGAGCTTGGTCGATTGATTCTGGTTGTGCAGGAATTAGCACATGGAAATACAAAAAAAAAAAAAAAAAGACGCTTCTTTCCACCGCGAATGTGGCATGATCTTCTCACAACGATCTCTCGTATTTCTTCTCATCAATCTGCTTTTGGACCTCCTCCGCGATGGCCAGCGCGCCGAGGAGGATGCGCGGCGACGCCAGAGCCAGCCGCGCTAGCACTGCGAAGTAGCCCGTCTCGACGATGCCGTCGATGGCTGAGGTGCGCGCGTTCGGCCCTGTCGTCTGGTGCGCTTCCCACGCCCCCTTGAGCCCGTCGAGCAGCTTGGCTAGGAAGTCGGTCCGCAGCATGTCGTGGCGCCCGACTTCGTAATTGCCATGATGACAACCTTGCTCAAGCAGTGTTTCATGCTCCAATGCGCATGCGTCTGCTCCGTTGGTCCATGATGACTCTGTCCAGGGCGAGATGGTGAAGAAGTGACTTGGCTGCATTGCAATTGACGGGAGGTTGGTGAATGGAGAGGAAGGTGGAGAGAGACGGAGCAAGATACATGTACATATATTACCAATCATCAGACCAGAAGTGACAAGACCGCGACTACCATCGACCATGATGGCATCCATGAATGGTTATTGGCGAAGAGCGAGAGACTTGATGCAGCAGCAGCATCCCGTCGTGCTAATGGACCCAAATCTGGCGGGGCAAGGTAGACGACAGGGTGTAAGCTACGCACCGCGTGGGCGGCGGCTATGGATTTGTCGTAGACGGCCGGCTGCGTGGCGGCGCCTTCGATGACACCTAGTCGGCGCGAGAGGCCAAAGCCAGCTTCAAACGTCGCGTCATTTTGGTTGGACTGTCGGAGAAGGGCGGAGATTGCCAGCCAAGCGTGGGCCAAAGCAGCCGGTCTCAAGGGAAGAGGAACGCTGTAAGACGCACCGCGTAGCAAATCAGGAGCGACGCTCTCGACGCCGACAGCGCCATCGTCCCGCCCACTCAAGTCGGCACCGAGGAAAACGGCGATAACGAGCACATTTGAACGAGCGGTCGCGCTTGAGCTTCTGATGGGCGAGCTTGACGAGCTGCCGCCAGCGCGGATTCTCGGCGGCCGCAGCCGTTCGTCCGCCGCCGTGAATCTGCGGTCCTCTTCCTCCTTGACAAGCTTCTCGTCTGGTAGAGTACCACGGCGCGAATGTGGTGTTGTCGTTGCTGCTGCTGCTGCGGCGGCCGGCCGTGCGTCGGGTTAGCAGCAGCATTGGGCTCGGAGTTTGCGTACACGAGACGGTCGAGAGCGGCGCTCTTTCAGAAAGTCGGACTTGGGCGCAGGGTGTGGAATCATGGATGGTGGTTCGGCGTGTTTCTGGAGTGGTGGCGGTCA
>JAOWBF010211682.1:0-10375 GCA_028566175.1 Vinca major
TTCGCACGTCGCGTCGCGTCGCATCGCATCGCATCGCAGCAGTCCTCGGGCTAGCAGTCGCACGTCGAGCACATTGCAAATGCATCATTTCCAACTCGGGTTGACTCATGGCTGCAAGCGGACTGTGATTGTAATCCAGGCTGACAATCCGGCTGATGAGCTTTTCTCGGCGGTCGGATTTTGGCTGCCGCGACCCGCGACCACTGCGACTGCGACTGCGACTGCGACTGCGACGGCGACGCCTCAACCAGTCTCAGACTCCAGGCTCCGCCCGCTTGCTCGGCAGTCCGCTCTCCGTCTCTGGATTAGAGTCTCGCTCGTCCGTGTGTAGCTTTCCGTCGTCTCGCTTTCGCATACGGTACCTTTGCCTGTGCACAATTCTTCGATCCCGTCAGCCACACCCGCCGTAGGCCTCCGCTCGGCGACAAAGCCTGTGTGTGTATACGGCGATTAGTTATGTCCTGATGACGGGCTTGTGCAGTGTGGACGGTGCTAAGCTGCTTAACTCCACCCCCAGACGGTCGGCGCGTAGGGCTGGGCCATGACAAAACCTCGGTCGCCATCAGGAATCAGTGATCAGTGACGCCTGCATGACTCTTGATGCACGGCGACAACAAGCACAGTAACTATCCTCGTGCCTGGCAGCTACGGTGAGGCCTCGCGGCATGTGTCCCAAGGCAGCATCAGCGAGCGTCCAGGGCTCAGCTGACTAACACAGCCCGACCAGCTGGACACGCACATGCAGCGACTCCTGCGTTCCCGAGTTGCGACGCCGGGACTGGAGACACGCGAGTGACAGTGGAGAGGGCTTGCACTTGCGCTTGCATCGCTCGTCCGCCGGCCTCGTCCGTGTGACGTTGCTCAGCTCAGGGCTATTTTCGACCTGGCCCTGGCCCCGGCCCGCGCCTCACCGCGCTCTCTCCTCGGGCACGGAGGCGGACACCGGACAGGCCGACTCTTCCCTGTGCTAACGTCAACCACTGCCGGCCGACTAAACAACAACCACCACAGACAGCCGTGAGCCTACCCGGTACGACCCGAGCACCGAGCACCGCCATGTCATGACGTCTTTGTTTCCCTTCTTCGCTCGACCTCTCCCCGCATCTGTCCCTGTTCAATCCAGATACCGCAGAGCCCAAGCGCAGGGCTTGCGCCGGCGCGCTGCTACTGCTGCTGCGCGGTCCAGGCGTTTGCCAAAGCAACGAGCGGGCGCGTGAGCTGCGGCTCTCCCGAAGCCAGGGAGACACCGTTCCTCTGCCTTGTCCAACCCTGATTCGACAGTCATTTCGCAGTGTGCTTACTCGACATCATCAGCTCATTGACCTCTGATCAGCGTCCATGGCATTGAAGTCCTCTCCAGACTATCGATTCCGCATATACTCTCCTCGTTTGCGAAATTACCACTGAGCAACCGCCCGGGCCCAGGTCATGTGCGGGTGGAGGCCAAGAATCCTCCCCTTGGTCTCCTCTACCAACATCAAGTTGGGATCTGCAGCCTTCATCTGGCGTGCTGGATGTTGCTATTTGGCGCCCCCGCCAACCGCTGCGCTGCCCTCTCCCGACGCACATGGGGAGCGTTCGGGTTCGGTTCGGTTCCCTTCTCGATACGGTGGTACGGAGCTCCTTGTTCATCAGACAGTGCGGAGAACGGCAGGTAGGAGCTCCTGTCTGTGCTGAAACAGCAGTGAGAAGGCCAGTCGGTTGGGCCTCCACCCCTGCGCCGATCTTCTCCGTCGATTCGGGCCTTGTGGGGCCACATGTTGGGCGCGCTTTGATTTGTCGCCTTTTGCTCTGTGGGGTTGTGGCGGTGGGTAGATGAGGCTGCACAGCCTCTTTCCCGGATGGACGCCACTTTGCAGTGGCCGTCAACTTTCAATGCTGATTTGCCGGATTGATACGGTGTGTCTATTCGGTGCCAGGCATGGCTCTTAAGACCAGCATCTCATCAGCCTTGCGCAGCGCAAACCCCAACTCTCCGAATACAATGTCTCGGGGCACATTTTTGAAGTCCCACTGCACGCTGAGATCGAACAGCGTTTCTGAAGCAGAATAGGACGCGGGATGAACCCATTCAACCCGCACCATTATTTCAAAGTCGTGTGCCTCAGTAGACAGTGCAGAAGACGAAGTATTCGACGCAAGGGAGAAAGCATCATCGTAGCTCAACTCCATATGTATGCGAGAAGTGTGAAAGCGCGCCGACGAGCCCGGAGAAAAGACTACGGATACTGGCGTTTCGTAGCGCATTTGATAAAGTCGCTTGGGCATTTCTAGCGCAAGCCGGCTTTCTCTCCCTCTCGCGAAGCTTCCAAGGCCACTTGAACATGGCGTTGCGATGGTTGATGTTCGCGCGACCATGAGACTCGGCGGCGCATCCAGATTTTGGCCCTGTGTCAATGGATTACTCGTTGCAGAGCTGGGAGAGATGGCCGTTCCAGATGAGGCTGGCATCTGTATAGAATCTTGCGGGTTGGACAATTCTAGGGCGTTCTCCGTTTCCTGAGGGGTGCCGACTTGCTCTGCCTGATCAAGAGCTTCGACTTCAACGGTTTCGGCCATGGACGTCGCCAACGTAGTGATTGACCCTCGGTTGTATATGATGCTCTCTTGAGGGCCTGCTATTTTGGGAGTTCCCGTACGCAAGTAATCGTGAATTCTGAGCTCCAGGTTCCGGTTGAACTCGTCTAAGCATTGCAGGAGTTTCCTCTCCGAATCCGCGGACAGGTTCATCTCGCCGAGCTCTGGGATCCTCCATTGTGGATAGAATTTGCCGTGCGACCCGGGCGTGAAGAAGCCTTTGTGCATCTTGATGAACAGGTCGCACAGAAAGCAAGCGTATTTGCTCGAGCAGATGACTCGCGGCGGGCTTTCGATCTCTGGATGCTGCTCGTACTCGTAGTAGAGGAGCAACTGGATCTCGGCGTGGACTCGTTTCTTCTTCCGCGTGCATTTTTCAACATTGACCATGATTTCGCTTAAGGGTTTCTTGATCCGACTTTCGAGCATTTGGAGATGGCCATTCTGCTGAGCCTTGGATTTGTCGGCTAGGAAGCGCTGCAAAATGCCGACCTGGGCAGTAACGGGCTCGGCACACCGTGTGCTCTCCGAAAAAGACAAGTCCCCCAATTCTTCCACCTCAATGCTGCGAAATATAGAGTTCTCACCCGCCGCCATACGAACAAGGTCGCTAGCCGCTGGTAGGAGCTGCCTAAGTTTTTCGATATTTTCCATCAACATTTCGCGAGCGTCACCACTCCAAGAGCTGTCATTTCTTGGGATTGGTTCCAGGATGGATTGCAAATTGACCGGCTGAAGGTTTTCAATTGTGACAAGTATATCTTGAATAATATTCCCTCCTTCTTCTGATAGTGCAGCAGCAGTCGAGAGACGCTCTAAGCAGGCAAACTTGTCCGCAAGTGACTTGGAGAGTTTGCAGAAGGATTCGTACTCTTTTGGCTGATTCCCCGACTCTTTGAGACGTCGAGTGGCGTCCGTTAGCTTCTGCAAGATTGGCCATTTGTTGCTTCTAAAGCGTTTGCAGGAAGGCGGTGCGTGTTTTGAACCAAGGCGGCCAAGAAGTCGTGGTTGCAATATGGCAATCATTTCTTTCAAGAGTTTGTTGCGCTGAGTGCTTCTTGGTTCTGATGATCAATCAGTACACGAGACTGGAAGATGAAACCGACTGACCAAGCGGGGAGGCCTCTTTCAATTTGTCTGCTACTCTCTGCAACAAGGCCGCCCTCTCTAACAGAGATCCTGAGTTTGCTGCGATTCTGATTTTGAGACCTTCACCCCTGGGCTTCTCCTCGACACACACTGCTCCGATATGATTTGGGTCATCCGTTACTGCCAGCATGATGGCAAATGCTTCGGCGCACCGTCTCTCATGCTTGAAAGAGAGGACGTAATTTGGAGGCTGAGTAGAATCTCGGCGTTCTTTTGGAGGTTCGTATATAACCTTGTGCTTGAGCAGACCCGATCGGGAAAACAATGATAGCAAGGCTATGTTTTCGCTGATCGGGCCGCCTTTTCGCGGCAATGTTTGTGAACTTGGTGCCATAGAGAAAAAACAAAACACTCAACGATACTCTGTGACAGGGCGAAATGCTGCTTTCATGGGGGCAAATCTGCTAAGTATACCGACTGCGTAACTTTCCTCGGAGGTATAGATCTGGCCCAGAAAACTCGAATTCAATTTTCAATTCCGAGAATCGTTCAGACGGCTCATGAACCGCGGTCAAAGCCTAAGATGCAAAGATGCGCTTGATAGAGCGTTCATGGAGA
This sequence comes from Vinca major, assembly GCA_028566175.1. NCBI lineage: Eukaryota > Viridiplantae > Streptophyta > Magnoliopsida > Gentianales > Apocynaceae > Vinca > Vinca major. The sequence continues at coordinate 4,285 of JAOWBF010211682.1, forward strand.
TTGACATAGAACCATGTCCATGATTGTGTTTTAGGCGCTCACGTCAGCCCCGAATGCACGCTTAAACCCTAAAGCTTCGTGATTCGCTGCCCTATCTTTTACTCACTTGGTAGTCGCTGCCCAAGCGATGATTTCGCTTCTCGGTTAGAATCTTGAGCCAATCCCTTGCTTCCACATACCTACAGTATGGTCTTATCATTGCCCGTCGAACGGTTCATCTATTAATATGATTGAAAGGACTGGCGCGCAATGGGGAATCGGCGCGCGAGGAACACGAAGGCGAAAAGATGATGGTGCCGCTGCTAGAAAGGATATAAGTCGCAATGATAGTCATTTTCAAAGTCCAGAAATGTTCACGGTTTGTGGTTCTGTCTTACCGAGGAAAGGGACGCTTACTAAGCACAGACCATCATCACCTACCCCTTTCACTTCCCCCTTGTGCAGCAACCAGGGGCAGTAAAGCATTCCTTTTGCATGTAACTCCTGTTCGCGCGCACAATATAGGACCTTTGGTAACCAAAAGGGAGCAACTTTGGTCTTGTTATGACCAACCGACGGCCGTGCTCGCTGCAGGTCCCAACAGATGATCAATGAAGCGCAAAAGAGCAAAAGAGCAAAAGAGCAAAAGAGCAAAAGAAATATCAAGCCTAAGACTTGAGAAGGTCTCTCTCCGACGGGGACTGCGGGCACTATTAGCGAATTGCTGCGTTGGAAAGAATGTCGCTAAAGCGAGCGGCTAGCTTACATCGAACCCCGGTCTCCCGCGCTTGCATCACGCTGTAATGACAAGCGGAAATCATCACCACTAGACCATCGAAGATGTTGTTGATGAAAAAGAATTTCCAAAATTGATTTAAGAATAAGACAGTTCTCAAACGGCGCCAGTAACAGAGATTGAAACACCGAGTAATTCGATCCAGCTGAAATCTAGCGTAGTTTAAATCAGAACTGCCAAGAAGCTTTTCGTTGATCGGCCCGAAAGTGTTGTTGGGGAGGACCGGGCACATATGATCGGACCCACTCCCTCACGAGCGGCGCCCCCAAAGCGAATGAAACCCATCATCGATCAACACGAACAAACAGAAGCCGCTGGATTTAATTATTCTTTTTGCACTTAGTCAGCTCCCGCGGGTCGGACGGTAGAGAGAAGTAATCTGTGGAAAGAATCAGCCGTTGGGATCTTTTTTGCGAGAACAGATTTGCTGGTAGCTCAGAATAATATCAACTCGTAGTAAATGTTCCACGTAAGCAACAAACATTATATCGGCAATGGTATATGCGCTGATGACTCCAGGAGCCTACTTGGGCCGATGTTCATTCCCGACTGTAGGGACACGCTGAAGAAGCGCCCCGGTAAAGGTGATGCTGCTGCTGGCAAAAATGTTGCGGAAAAATCGACATTGAGTACGCTGAATTACATATGGTCATTCAGCTCCTCAAATAAGTAGTCCCATTTTCAAAAGTTTTGGTCTCTGTAGAACCCAGTAATTCTCTCGAGCATGTTTTCCTCGCGCGTGCCGTTTGACTACAAAGCATGATATTGAGGACACGTAGAAGGACACTGAATCCAATGGATAGGGCCGAGTCGGCTGTTCGTATCTGCTCTGCAGGCCGATCATTGAATCATTCTTGCAATACTTGAGAAGGCAATGTTATCATTCGTCCAAGTGGGGTTCTTTGGTATTGTATATGTAGCTAGTACCTCTCGTCCCAAAGAATTCTATATCGACTAGTATTGACATTCGGTTGAATTCACAACTCCTCAAGTCATGTTAACACTCGTCTTGAGATTAACACTTCACGTTTTGTGACCGACGCCCTGATGGGTCCTTGTGGGAACGGAGCCAGGCGCGCCCCTTCCTCCGCATGGTCGGCCTCGCTTAGCCTACCCAAAAGCTGTAGAGCAGCGAATCACCTAACCTACAACAACTCTACCACTTACATATCCGTCCTACTTCTCCATCATCAAAGGACAACACCCCATTGTCAAGGGGACTCTTCTCTGTAAGTATCAAGCTGTCATCTTGCTCCAAAGGAGACTCACGAATAGCAGGCTAATATTTCTAGAAAGATTCAAAGCCAATGCTTTCAATCGATACCGAGAAGTGCGAACACGGCACCGAGAGCATGGTACGTGCTCTCCAAGTGGATAAATAGGGACAGCTAGTAGTTTTGTGTTTTCCAAAGAGAGATAAGGTTCCATATCTTCGTCCAGTACGCGCCCTTCGAGGGACAGAAGCGCAAGAAGCCTCAACGCAGCATCCCAGCTCTCGAGTGGGAGGCCCGACTTCTCGATTTGATGACCCACGACCTCCTTGGTCAGCAGACCATTCCTGGAAAAGACACAAATACCAAGACCCCAGGTCTGGAGCAGGGGAAGAAGAGGGAGCCCAAGCAGGAGCAGGAGCACAAGCACGGCGAGCGTGATCATCTCCTCGCCAATCCAATGTTCTATAATCTCCAAAACCGGTAAACGATTGCCGAGGGAACCATCTGAGCAGAACATAATGATTCGGGGAGCTCCCAAAGGAGGAGGATGGGGCATTCAGGCATGAAAACCATGAGTGGGGCAACAGAGCTCAAAGAAGGAATTTAATTCTCAATTGGACACACTCAAATTACTACCCGTAACCAACCTGAGTCAGTGGCACGAGGCACACAATGAAGCTCTATTCATCCCTTGACAAGATTGTCACCTTTGTCCATGTAGCACTGTTTTGCAATGATAAATAAATGACTCCAAGCTTGAAGGAGATTGCTAAGCGCGTCCGCCATGAATAATCTGTCTGGCTTTTTCTTGACGATCTCGATGCCGACTTAGGTAGACACACAAGGACAGGCGCCTACAAAGGTCCAATGTAGTGTAGCAACCAGCCCCGCTTAGCCCCATCGTAAAGCCGCAGAGCCACAGCCAACCGACAAGTCACCTCCTCTACAGCCACCTCTGTATCAACAAACACGTCCTCCAAAACCCGCTCCCGACATCAAAGTACCACAATCCCCCTGCCAAAGCAGCTTTGTCACTTATTCCACTGCAGAAGAGTCGTTAGCAACGCTGCTAACCCGTCAAGTCGATATCGCGTCTCTCCGAACACTGTCGTCGGTGTATTCATCAAACACTGCCGAAAGTGAGGAGCCCGGCTTCATCTCAGGGCTAGATGGACGCGAGATCACTGACGACGACCACTGTGCGCGTATAGAAAAGAGACAGGCCCGTTGTCCGCCGCAACCAGGACCAGGCTGAAGCCAAACGCGGCCCGTAAGCAACACCATGCTTCAAATGGAGACTAAGGAAGACACTTCCAGCGGCGCTCGTCCAGAAAGTCCTCTTGAACTTGAGAGTCCAGTGAGAAGTACTGATCAATGGCTCAGACCCCCCACGCCCTCGTTCCGTTCTTCTTACGCGCCGTGCTCCCCGCCACCTCATCCCGAGGCCACGAAGGCCTTTTTCACCAAGAATGGCTCGGGCGCTCCGAAGCCCATTGACAAGAGAAAGATCGGCGCCCCAACGGGCTTTGTCCACGTGGCGGGCAACAACATCATGGCTACCAATGAATCGTTGCAGGCCGTCTTTCTCCACTTTGAGAACTTGAAGCTCAAGCTCCAGAGATTGCTAAACTTATCAAGGCCAACCTGAGTAGGCTTGAAGAGCAATCTGAGGTCCGCTGCAGTACGAAAGACACCAAGCGCAATTTTGAATAGCGCCGAGGCGTGTGGGTCACACCGGCACGTACCAGCAATGAGCTTTGGGTTATACAGGACTTTTCTCGACGGCTCAAGGAAGCAATGGTAAACGACCTCGCGCAGCTGAGCGGAGGCGACAAAGTCTGGGCCAAAGCCACTCTTTCGGCGAGCTGCGTGCTTTCGAATGTCGTCGCTGCTGGGCACGAAATGGGACCTCCTTGGAGAACTAAGCTCAAAGCATGAGGACAGCACTGAGATCGTCGAATGAATCATATCCTGCATTAAATCATATCCTCCCAAGATTACGGCTCTTTATCCTCCGAATTTATCGTTCTTGGCCAATCACATCTCCGCTGCGGCTGATATATTTTTTGACAACAAGGCATACCGCGGAGGGCCGTAATTGCGTTCGTCATCCATCTGAATGGTCTAGTACAAATGACGGGAGCGTTAATAATCTTAGCAGTGCCAAAGGAGGTCTTCAGGAAAAGTCTTTGGTGGGGAGCGGCTCCTGGATGAACATGGTTGAGGAGAGTGGCACTGCAGGCAAGAGAACGCTCATGTAGTTGTTTCTCAAAAGTTCCAAAAGCCTGCATTCTTCAAATCCCGCCATATGTTTGTGTTCAATATTTTCTCTTGCCAGTGATGGTATGGAAACGTTGGAAGCTAGAAGCGAGGAAACAGATTAGCTATTCGTTTTGCAAGGGCAGCTACTGCTTGAAGGGCTGGAGACTACCTGGGCAGCACGAATAGATGCCTTCTTTGACCACTGCTTCTCCTGCTGAGGCGGATTACCGGTACAATGCACATTGCTTGCCCCCAATTTCCTCATCAAGTCTCTCGCTGTCCTCAATAAGGAAAATCCGAGCGCGATCATGTCCGCCGATTGATTTCTTGGTTCTGGAAAGAAGAAGCGTCTCTAGGGGATATGTGAACAGGTGGGATATTGCGGAGAGGGTACCATTCTATTCGAACGCTTGCTTGCGCCTGGAGAGTTTACTACGCTTCCTCTCAAGCCTGACTAGAATTATCAATGGGCACCTATCTTGTTGCGTACTGGTGATGAGTAAGCATGATCTGACATGCGGTTTGGCTACTTACAAACCTCTCCCAACTCTCCACCTCCACCTCCCCTCTTCACCACCTCACCAGCTGGCCACAATCTTGCAAGTAAAGTCTTCCTTCGCCACCAGCCTTCCAACACATCTCTCCTCGGCAAATGCAAAAGAAAATATAGTTGCACCGACGCTTCCCCTTCGGCAGACGCTCAAGCAGGCATCGTCGCGCTCGCGCTCCTCTTTCGACAGACGCACGAGGAGGTGTTGTCTCACCATCGCTTCTTTCCTGTCGCGCGCACAAGAAGGTGCCGTCTTCGTGTTGTCGTCATCTTCATCAGCTAATTCACTTTTATTCTCCTTCCAGACTTCCTCCGGTACCATTCAATACCTCCTACCGCCACTTACAAGACAAAGCTCAACAGCAGTAATTACAGCCTGGCGCTTCCAGTGAAACATGCCACTGACATCTCGAAGCGCTTTCAATCATCATGAATGACACCAAGAAGACCATCTTGGGCACCTTCATTGGCATCCTTGCCGTCTTCCTCGCTGCGTGCATCCTCAAGTTCGCCATCATCCGGATCCACGACCGCAAGATCCGCAAGACTCGCAAGGACAAGAAGGACGAAGAGGTGGCAATCCCGCGCCCTGCATCCATCGAGATTGAGGGCGCTGATGAACTGGTTTACTGGCACGAGATGTTCCTGGACCGCCCGCCAGGGCCCTCCAGCACCCATGGTGCGCTGTGAGCATTGCCGCCACTAAGGCGCTTTGCAGAAACCTTCATCGTTCCAGCATGCAGCGCGAAAACCGGGGTCTACATTCAGGCTTTTGATGCGGAGGGCGGTTATTGCCCCACTACTACTCAGAAATGAACTCGTCACTCTATCTGTGCAGTGCCTCAACACACTTTGCATTGCGATTTGATCAATTGCTACCGTGTGATATGCTTTGATACCGTGAAAAGACCCAGCACACGCGTGATATGCGCCTATGATCCTGATTCCGCATAGGTCCCTTCCTTGTTCCCAGCCGTAAGCTGCCCTGCTACCCTTCACTCGAATAATGCTCCAGCAATGCGTACAGCTCATAGAGCGAGAAGGTCGCAGGGGAATCCAGACGCCGGAAAGCTGCAAGGCTTGATGGAAAACATATGCCGAACTAAAACGGGCTCGCCGCCCGATTCCAGCCTCGCCATTGCTCAAGGCCTCCACCTCGATGCCTTCCCGGCACACGCCATGGCCGCCTGCAATGCTCGCACAGACCACTTTCGCGAGCACAAAACCAGCGCCGCCGGACTTCCAAACACCTCTTCTCTTTTTCTTCAAGCCTTAAGTATAAACAGATAT
>JAOWBF010211853.1:0-15488 GCA_028566175.1 Vinca major
TAGGCGCATATAGGGCTATATAACTAAGGTTTAGCCATTACTATACCTTAGTATCCTTATAGGCCTTATACCTACTCCACTATCTATCTACCCTATCTATAGTAATTTATCTTAATATCCTCCTCTACTACTCCTAGTATAATCTTACCTAGCTAGCCCTTTTAGGGGACTCTAGTACTATAGACCTTACCTAAATACTTAATACTAAGTAGGGAATTAAGGCTACTATAACCTAGATACTCTAGAGAGGCCTACTATACTAATTCTACTTAGTCTACTCTCCTATAGTCCTATTATTATCCTAATAGAGTTATTACTTAGTAACTCTATTACTCTACTTTCTATATATACTACTCTACCTACCTACCTACTCCTTCTCCTCTACTCTCTACTCTATAGTCTCTAGGAGTGCTAAGATTACTTCTAATAACCTTAATAAGCCTTATTATACCTTCTCTTTACCCTTCTAACCTATTATAGTACTAATAGGCCATATTATAATAATCTACTAAAAACTATCTAAACTACTCCTAGGTAGTCTATAGGATAATACTAAACTACTCCTCCTATATTCTATACTTACCTCTATAAACTAGCTAGAGGGTAATAAGCTCTCTAGATACCTCTTTACTATTAATAATAATATCCTCTATACCTCTACCCTTAATACTACTATTAGTAACCTACTATATTAGATAGGGGGTCATATTCTAAGTAATAATAAGAGTAGGGAGGACTATCTCCCTCTCTACTATATTATTAATACTAAGGATAAGCCTACCTATAATATAGTAGGCCTCTACTAGAAGGTCTAGAAGGATAATAAGGGCTACTCTATCTTATATATCCTAGATTTAGTAGTTCTAGTATAGCTATATATATAATTTATACCCTACTATTAGTATTATACTAGAGATTATAAGTAAGATAGCTAATTAGCTCCTCTTATTTAGTTTTATAGACTAGCACACCTAAAAGAAGTTCTTCTATAGTATAGGGTTTTTTATACTAGAAAAGGAAGATAGTTAAGCTAGATTTTAGTTTTTCCCTACCTACCTATAATTTAGCTAGCTACTATATGGACCTAATAAAGGGAACTAATAAGGCCTAATTAAATCATTATCATCATCACCCTAGCACCCCTCAAACCATTAATTGATACTCTCCCTGTTGACTCAGCAGCAAACAATGAACATGGCAACCATACCGACCGCGACTTGAACGCGCCTTGGCCGGAACGCGTTTCTTCTCAAGCACAACACCGACGGCTGGAGTTTGACGATTGACAGCCGCAACTGACGGCTCAACGCTGTCAGCTGCGTCGCCCAGCTTCTGCTACTGTCGACACCAAACCGCGAGCTCGCTCTGCTTGAATACTGGAGTATTGAGCCGCGACGACTCGAGTACAGCAACCTGGATACGGAGAATATTGCAGGATGTGTTACATGTCAAATGTGCGGACAAGCCTTTTCTTCCGGCAGCGAAGGCGCGGGATAGCTCGGACGCGGGTGCTCTGCAGGTCAACGGCGTACTTGTCACGATGATGGGCCGATACAGAGTTGGCTCGGTACTGCTACAACCAAGTCTTCTTGGTACAACAAAGTCTTCGAGTTTCGCAGATGCGCCGCCCTTCGTGTATCACCAAATGATGTCCATGGAAGCAAATTGCGACGACTGCGCCGCGTCGAGTCATCCAGCCTCGGCTTTCAACACTTTCGCCAATATTCAAAGGCAACTCGGAGCCTGGATACAAAACGCTGCTTGCGCAGGGTCTACCTACATCACTCCTCTTTCCGGTACAGTAGATTCATGGGGCTTGGGAACTCTCGGGCGCTGGCGGCTACGGCTGCAGTGTGAAGAATGACTCGCGAGACGTACTCGTGTGTATTAGTCGGCGGTATCTACTACAGCGCAAAAAATCAAGCAAGTAATCCGCCTTTCCCTCCCACATCTCCCCGTCCCCATCTACCACTACTCACTTTATCGGCGGGGTCGCAACGGAGACCAACAAAAGGCCGCAAACAATCGTGCGCTTTCTCCCCAGTATCTCACCCTACTTACACTCTTCTAGCTTTCCAGGAAACCTCTCCCTCTCGAAATTTTATCTATTCATCTTTACCAGCAGCATAGATGAGATGGACCTTGCAGCAACCCACACCTCCGCGCATCTTGCAGGGGCAGGCCCTAAGATGATCGCGGTATGGAAGTGGCTGAAATCCATGCTCTACAGTATACCACTGTCTGGTTTTCAAGAAGGGCTCTTGCTTATTTAACCGAGCTAGTAGTCGGAGCAGGGCAAGGCGGCGTTTACAACACAGAGAACATCAATCTCTAGTGGCATTGAATGAACCATCGGAATCCTTTTCCCACACTCATTTCTACCCGCCGGCGGCACTTACGTCTCGTAGACCCGCTGATTTAACTGAATGATGCTTGCACCCGCGCGCAACTCAACTGACGGTCGCAACACCCCCTCCCCTTTTCTCGTGTTCCAGATGAGATTGTGGGAGAATGAAACAAGGTGTCGGCTCAACTTTGACAGTGTGTGGGTTGGTGGACCGATAGATGGACCGGACCAGCCTCGTTTGCCCCTGACCCGTTTGCTGCCACTGAGTAACCTTTTTAGTCTATTAACCAATTACATCCTTAGCCACCTCATTTCTTAACGGATTAACTATTATCTCAGGACGAGATATTTGATGGAAAATTGGGTAAAAACAACTGCCTGCCTGCCTTCCTTGCTCCCCATCCACCACCCACCAAAATACTGTGATGTCGAAAGACAAAGAAGATTCTTCTCCTTCTTCTTCTCCTTCTCCCCCGAATTATCCTCTAGATTCTTCTCCGACTCCTTTCCCGAGTTCTCCTCCAACCTCACCAATCTCTCGTTTAGTCCAAGAGGGGCCGGATTACTTGACGACGAAGACTTCGCCAGAGACACCCAAGCAGCAAGTATATCGGGATCCGTCATCGCCACCGCCTATGCGCAAGAAGCAACCACTGTTCGAAGCAGACGAGCCAGAGCGTCGAGCATTTCGGGCTCAATCAACGCCAACTCCAATCCGCAAGAAGCGTTCACTGGTCAAAGTCGAAGCAGACGAGCCACAGCTCAGAGCATTTCGGACTCCATCAACGCCAACTCCAATCAGCAAGAAGCGTCCACTGGTTGCAGTCGAAGCAGAGGAGTCGGAGCCTCAGACTCGCAACTTACGCCGACGGCTCTTCCACACCAACACCAACACCAACACCGGAACAAATCTCTGATGGAGAGGGAGGGAATGTACGTTGCGGTCGGTGGGTTCCGTTGGAACACGGGGATATGGCCTTTCGAATGTTTGTTTCTGTGCGTCCTTCAGTTTGTCCTTTGGTCGTTCTTCAATTCAACAACGGATCAGGTTCATGCCACGGTGGGTGCGTGGATGGTGGGCGATGACGTCACATGTTTGCCGCCCGGGCCGGCGGGCATGTCGGGATGGAGCCGGGCCGCCGGCGGACAGTGCACGGATCGCACCCACCGCCAGCAGCAGACCAATTCCATTATTCCCGGGCAAGGAAGACCCACACTCCCGACACACTCATCCTCCCGCGTCGTCCCCGTTTCATCCAACCTTCCATTGTTCCCACTCCATTCCATCTCAACCTATCACCGCCGCCGTCCCGTCAACAACAGACGCGGCCGCTGCCACGGTCAATGATTTTGCGGCTGATGAGGAGCGCGTCCATCAGGTGACCGGCCCAGTCAGAACGTCCAGGTAAGTTGACTCTCCCACTCACCCACGTCATTCACTTTTTCCCCCCAAAGAACCTCGCTAACACCAACGCTTCCACATCAGACCTCGAGACCTCTCCTCCAATGATCGAATCTTGACGTTTCTATCCAACGCTCAACGTTTCAACAAGACTCATTTCCCTCCGAACACAGCTGTGGCACGCACCACACCCGACCCCACAATGGAGCATGGAACGGCTGGGAGGAGACGATTACGATATGCTGAGCGAGTCAGTGGCCGTCTCAGACCATAAGGCCGACGCCATATCCTCCTCGGACTTTGCCAACCTCAGCCTAACTACAACTTCCAGGCCATGGCATGCTACGGGCTGGGAGGAGATGATTACGACATGCTGAGCGAGTCAGTGGCCGTCTCAGACCACGAGGCCGACGCCATATCCTCCTCAGACTTGCCAACCTCAGCCCAACTACAACTTCCAGGCCATGGCATGCTACGGGCTGGGAGAAGATGATTACGACATGCTGAGCGAGTCAGTGGCCGTCTCAGACCACGAGGCCGACGCCATATCCTCCTCGGACTTTGCCAACAACTCGTCCCTCACCCCGTTTCCTCACGCCTCCTTGCTCACAGATTCTTGGGCATGTCTACAGCGGGGTTGATACTGATGCAGATGGAATAGCAGCTACGTAGAACAATCAACGCGCAGCATTTCCTTAGTCCCATGCGTAAACTCTTACAACTGTGCCCACCATCTTGCTTGTGTAATGCTGTATCCACTGATTCGCGAACTAACAATGCGTCTTTTTCGGCGGCACGCAGACCGAGTCGCAGCACTCGAAAGACAAGGTATGCAAACTGCTCCATTCATCTTTCTAGATGAATCTGTCAAGCTTAACTAAAGATCATGCGCCGCAGTGTCTCTTTGCTTGAGGTGACCCAATGAGTGACAAAGATTGGTCCTCCGCGCGCACCCTCGCGCGGTCTTGTCATGAGTCCGCGCTAAAGAATCTTAGAATGATTTCTCATGGAAGGACGTAGCACATTGATTGGTTGTTTCCCCACACATAGACAACGGGATGGGTTGGGGCCTGCTCTGACATCCACGCCAGTCGTATCACGTCTCGATTCGTCGCAACATCGTTCCAATGCGCTCAGCTCTTCTTATTGCTTAGAACCGGATGCCCACCACGCGTAGATGGCCAGCCGCCTTCCAAACCTTGGCCAGCAACGTCGACCTACCAGTCGGAAACCATCGCCGCGACAACGACGTCAGCAGCCTGATGATGGATGTGACGGAGAGCAACCATCCAAAGACGGCGTCTCTTTGACTCATTCTCACCAGCATCCCAAGCTCGCCGACCAGTTGGCACAGTCGAAAATGACGAGGTGTGGGAAGGGTGGAACAATGCCATGGAAAGATGCTGGGGATTGAGCGGTGCCGGAAATAGAAGAAACGCGCAACCGGCCGGGCTGGGCTGGGCTGGGCCGGGCCGGACCGGGCCGCCAGGGTGGCTTGGTGTCCAAGGAAGCAGAGAGCAAGACGAAACGTGAAAAAGCAACGGGACTCTTTCTTCATCGCTCTGCTCGAGGAGGACCAGGGCGGCGGGGGAGGATGAGGAGAGCTGGCTTGTAGGCACAATTTTCCATGCGTCAAGTCTATCAAGTAACGCGCTCACCTTCCAAGCAGTGCGGCGGATTCCAAGTCAGAATCAGAACCCACGGCGCCCGTCGCTGTTTAGACCATGCGCGCCTCTTCTCAACAGAGATGATTATGCCATCCGTCCACCTCCTCAGACCTCGTCTTATGTAGGTAGACAACCATTATCTACCCACCGTGCACCTACACCTTAGACACGCGAATCTATAGTCATTCAAGTTACTCTGTGTCATGGTCCCCTTCCTAGTAACCGTACACATCCGGATAGCCGCCCGTTTCCCTTCCCTTCCCAGTGCAACAGCAACCATGGCAGTCGATACGTCATGTCGACGTATTCGCATTTCCATCTCTACCAGCTCAGCTGCTGGGAGGAGCTGTTCTCTATCTTCTTCTTCTCATTCAACACACTGGTCATCGTCGTCATCGTCATCGCCGTTTTCCTCAGCACTGGCTCCGTCTCGGTCCGTCACCGTCGTTGTTTCTGCCGTGTATGTTGTGGCGGAGCTGCACACGCACCATGGCTGCACATCGCGAGAGGTCCATGAACCCTCGGCTTCTGTCGCCATGGCCCGAGCGCGGCGTCATCGCCGTTGCAGGACGTCGTGCCTGCCATGGTTCATTCTTCGTCTTCTTCTTATCCTCCTCCCTGCCGTGGTCATTGCGGGCCGCGTTGATTGCAGCCATTGCCTCGGTTGATTGAGCCAACTTGGGCGTCGGCGGCGGACTGTTAGACGGGTGGGTGGCCGCACAAGGGCAAATGCGAAGAAGGAGAAAGAGAAATATGAGGAGGCTTTTTAGGATGCGGGTTCTGATGCTGAGCATGTGGTGGTGGTGGTAGCGACTGAGCTTTCATCGTTGCGCTTTTTGTTGTTGACTGAGGAGAAGAAGGGGCTGACTAGGTAGGGTCAAGCCAACGGAACAAAGTGGATTCTTAAGTAGGCACTCATACATTGTTTTTCATGCATGCATCTTTAGCAGAAATTTCTGCGTGTAAGGGAGAAGGAAAGGAGCATGGTAAGCCGTACCATAGGGCGTTAGAGCTGCGTGCCTGCAGGGTCCTCTACATGGTTAGGCGTTCTCCCTACGCCGCCTTGAGTAGTGAGCGCTAAGGTTAGGGGCGTTTATTTGACGTGCGGTCAGCAGAGCGGATGTGTGGAGAGGCGGGAAGAGACGTCATTTTATACCAGCAGCCATGCTGGTCAAGGCCAACCGAAGCGTGCTTCAAGCATCATGCTTTGGCCCTATCTGCGTTTGATGAGTCCGGCCGTCAAGCCATGCCACTTTTCTCCAGCCTAGAGTGAGCAAAGTCGTCCGTCTGCCATGTCGCCCTCCCACTTTTTGTCAAAGTCCATGTCGCAGAGTCGATGCGGGGTGGTGCAAAAGGGAGGAGTCTGGTGCGCGTACGTCTCACAGCCCTGGCAGCCCGTGAAGAGTGTGGTCCCAGTATCGAAGCGTGTCCGCTACAGAATCTCAAAGCAAGGGTTGAAAAGGAACGTTGTAGAATCTCAAAACAACCATTAAACTTGCAAATGCAGATTGCCAGGAATGGTTGATGTAAAAGAGGATACGTTTCTTATTGATGCACACCACTGATGAAGATTGCGGCAGGGGAATGAAATAAGAGTTGGTCTTTGGAGGTCGTAGGCTTCATTTCACGCGCTGCGGCTGCTAACTATGAAAAAGAGCTAAACTAAGAGAATAGGAAAGGATAAAGCCTGAATAGGCAAGTAAGCAAGCAAATGAGTGTGGGAAATAGTGTGTGAATGCTTAAGTGGAAACCATGTTGAAACCGCAGCCCTTTCTCTCTCTCTCTCTCTCTTTTGCAATCTTAAACATCCTTCGTCTGACTATCCCTCTATGAGTCTCTCTCAACAGCGCTGGACCGCATCAAGAGTGCGCAGGTCGAGGGTGCAGGGAGAGACGAGAAGGGAACGGTACTGGCGCTGGATGGCGGGAGTTGCGTCTGTGGGGATATTGGATGCGGTATTAAGGATACGGAGTGCGCAGGTGGAGGGCGCAGGGGATTCTCCCATGATGGCGTCTGTGAGGATATCGGATGCGGTACCAAGGATACGGAGTGCGCAGGTCGAGGGCGCAGGAAGAGACGAGAAGGGGACGGTGAGGCGCTGGATGGCGGGGGGTGTGACTTGTGAGGGGATTCTCCCATGGTGGCGTCTGTGAGGATATCGGATGTGGTACCAAGGATACGGAGTGCGCAGGTTGAGGGCGCAGGGGATTCTCCCATGATGGTGTCTGTGAGGATATCGGATGTGGTACCAAGGATACGGAGTGCGCAGGTCGAGGGCGCAGGAAGAGATGAGAAGGGGACGGTGCTAAAGGCGCTGGATGGCGGGGGTTGCGACGGGGGATGTTTTGACATCAATGGAGCGTCGCGACAGGACTGGATGGCCCTTAAGCTGCGAACCAGCAAAACCGGTCCTCAAACTCGAACTTGACCTGTTTTTGATGAGTAGGAATGCATAAACGTGTAATGAAGGGCCGTACTGTACTGTGTTGAGGGAAACATGCGACGGAGGTTGTGCGCAAAGCGCCGCAAGGCCGGCCGTACTGTCCGGGCAGTCTTCCCTCGCTCGCGTCCGTTTCTGCCCTGGCTGTCCGTCGTATGGGTGCCTCTCCGCCGACTCTCGGGATAACCAAAGGACTCCTCGCTCCGTTTCCCCGTCATTGTCTTGCGCGCAGGTGGGTCGAATTGGAGGCGACGATGGACGGGCAATGGTTGGGTCTGGCTGGGTTGAGCGGGCGATGTGAAGAAGGGCAGCGAGATTGGTCGGTGCGCAGCACAGTTTTGCGGTTGTAGCCGAGGCAACGATGGGCGCTCGATACCACCTGCATGGTTGGGGTCACGGTAGGGCGAGGTTGGTTAGGCGGAAGAGGTGAATGAAGAATTGGAACATGGCTGCGTCGGCTGCATCGAATACATGCAGCGTCAGCAGGTGCGGTGAAGATGGAGGGAGGGGAGAGGAAGGAAGGAAGGAAGGAACCGAAGTCCTCTGGTCGCTCCGAGCCGTTCAAACCAACTCACCTCATCCAAATCGCCCTGCGAAAACAACTTGAAGCCTGCTTGCATGCTGCCGGTCGTGGTGGCGCTGCTGATACTGTACAGCTCGCGTAGTATGTGGGCGACATTTTCATCAGATTGGCGGTCTAGAATCAGCGTGGGGCTTTCCCAGCAGATGTTTGTGTAACCTGGGGCTTTGTTGGCTACGCGTCGTTCCGTGTGAGACGAATATGCAGCAAGCTGAAAGTGAAAGAAGCAGGAGAGAAGCAGCGAGCCGAGGAGGGATGCGCAGTGGAGAGAGCAGCAAGCCGAAGTGGGACAAAGGAGTTGAGAGAGCAGCAAGCCGAGGAGGGACGTGCAGTTGAGAGCGGAGCCAGAGCAGCAAGCCGAGGAGGGACAAGGAGTTGAGAGAGCAGCAAGCCGAAGAGGGACGTGCCAACCTGAAAGGACTGAAAGGATCCGCGGGTGTGGTGTTGCGGTCGGGTTGTTGCGCGCCTCCGCCGGTGGGGGGGGGGCCTGGGGGCTGCATGTCGTACCTGGGGGAGTGGGGGTCGCCGGGTTGCGCGTTTGTGCGGGCGTCCGGGTGCGTTGTGCCTGGCAAACAGCCCTACCGGTACCTTAGGGGGGGCCCGGCGCGGTGGGTGCCTGGCAAACAGCTGACCCTTCCTTGTCCGCACCTCAGGCAGCGTAAGAGAGCCTAACCTGAAAAGGCATAGTTCCGTTGTCTCTCCTCTCCCTCATATATCCGCTGCCTCTTCCTTCGTCGTCTTCATCATCTTCATCCTCATCTTCATCATCGTCCCTCTCTTTACACCTCCCCCAAGTTTTGATTTTCAGTCGCTTCGCCTCCCCCCTCCCAATCGAAAAATTCATGCTTAACCGCTCCTGAACTGCTTCACCTCCTGCTCATTGCAACCAGCTCTTACCACGTAAATCTCCCCGTCATCCCACACTTGTTCTCAATTGCTAATTCAAATTGAACCAGAATCACCTCCGCCATGAACGACAACCATTTGCCGAGGATTTGGTGCCTTTACCGCCGTCATCGCCCACCAAAACCCCCTCCTCACTCCAGGGAGGGAGAGTTGGGGGAAAATCACTTTTCTACCACCACATCTCTTCCCTCCAGTGCTCCTCCATGCAGCGTCCTCTAGCCTGCGTTTTGACTCCCCTCTTCGATCAATCTTTTCTTGCGTCTTTCTCTCCCAACCTCCTCCAACAACACATCGTCAAATCCTTGTATACATGTCCACAACTCCACCTCTGTACTCCCCTCGGGCTTCCTCTCGACACCTCTCCTTCCTTTAATCCCGTATATATAACTTATATGTAAGTTGTACCTGCTGGTAGATCACGCTGGAGCTTATAATCTTCCAGAAAGAGACGCGGACCTACTCCGGCCACGACGTCTTCTGACCTCAACCTAAGCGGCAGTTGATGGTCAGCTTCCACGTCCTCCCTCTTCTTCCCCCTTTCCCTTCTACTTCGACCAGAGCTTTGTCTCCGTCAAGGTGGATGGAGGAGAAGGTGGCGACAAGTGCGGTTCAGCCATCATCGACCGCAACATTAATGCCTGGATGTATGCTTCTCCTTGGCAGACGTTTCCAAAATACACTACTGACCATCAATAGGAATTTCCCAGGCCTTGACGCCCAGACCTTCGTCTCGGTCATGTCCTGGACGACTCGGAACTCGCGCGGCCGCCACCGCCACCACTCGCACCGCACCAAGCGCCGCAGCGACTACCGACGACCAGCTCCACATAGACGACCAAGGCTCGTCTTCGCTTGCGTCGCCAACAACATGTGTCTGCGTAGAGATGCGGCTCGGGATCGCGGTGATTGAGGACGGTAAGTCTGCTTCTCCTTTGCGGACGTGCCTAAAAATACATTGCTAACCAAAAACCGACAGGATTTTCTCGGGCCCTCCCCCGTCTGTGTCAGAAGTTGTGTCCTCAGGGACATCAACCCCCTCCTCTTCGATCAAAGACGAGGAATGCTCAGGGTTTCTGACCCTCGTCTGGGTGCTCTGCCCCGATGACAATTGCGGAGAACAGGTTCCGCTCTATGAACGCGGGCCCTGCTGGTCGCTTTTCAGCCGCTGCTCTGCGCCGGAGACAACATGGCCTCATTACCCTCCTCCTAGGCCCTCGGCTCGTGTCCTGCCGGGTACCGATCAACACGATTCCTTCCAGCAAGCACGGAAGTTGCTGTCGAGATTACTTTCGTGCATAAACTCTGGTTTGTCCCTTCAATCAGATCAGGATCTGATTGAAGGAATGAACTGGATTTCGTCCACTGAAGTAATCTCGACGGCTTCTTTCGTGCTCGCTGGAGGTTATCGTGTTGATCAGTACCCGGCAGGACACGAGCCGCCTGTTGACGATGGACACCAGCGACTTACCTTTGCCACCACGGAAAAAGAGTCATCATCCGAAGCTTCGCCTGAAGAGACCGACGTGATGGCACTTCTGGATTCCATCTCCCTTGTATATTTCCACCTGCACATAGCGTCAGTCTACCTACCCTCTTGGCGGCTGAGGTGGTACCAAGTCTCGCAAGACGACTTCCCAACCCGTCTGGAAGATGTTGGCGGAGAGCCGCCAAACTCGGCTCCAAACAACCTCGCCAACATGCCCAAACTCACCTCCAAACGACCCTAACATCCGCGCCATGTCCCAGGCCGGCACACGTTGACTGCTACGCAAGTCATGCGAGCATCAATCACCTCTCCTCTCGTATATACTTATTGCTACGCACGTCATTGCGAGCCCCCCCTCCCGTATATATCGACACTTCCGTCTCCCGGGCACGACGACATCCCCAACGTGGCAACCGCACTGCCATCCCTTGGGCGTCATTCGCCGTGGTTGAAGACATTCCCTGTTCATTGCGTACTTTGACAGAACGAATGGCTTCTTGGACCTTTCTCGCTACGAGACTGGCACCACTGCGCTCCAGCTCAGGGTGGACTGCAACGAAGCTGTCCTATTATTAGTACGCAGATTGAGATCTGGTAAGCCGCCACCCTTCCTTCCACAAAATAGCGTCCTAACAGTCGTCAAAGGCAGTGAGAAGGCAGTGAAGCCCCCATGCCCGCGCTGACCGCCTCCGTCACCTCCCCTTTCTGCGCACCCTTTATATAATGCTCCTACGGCGCAATTTTCTCCGGAGATGCTTGAAGAGGTAAGATCATGACCCACAAACAGTTACTCCGATGGTGTTTTCACATGTCTAATCATTCTACAAGAAACAGGCTGGTCGCTAGTCGAATCCCAGGTCGACCATGCACAATTTTCTCCGGAGATGCATGAAGAGGTAAGAGCATGACCCACAAACAGTTACTCCGATGGTGTTTTCACATGTCTAATCACTCTACAAGAAACAGGCTGGTCGCTAGTCGAATCCCAGGTCGACCAAGCGCAAGGCTGGGTTCCTTCGACCTACCTGGAAGAGAACGAACGCCTCGACCACCCCGTTCTCGAGGCCTTCGTTCCGACTTTGAGGGTTCATCACCGAGGATCCTAGTGTCGGCAAGTTGGTCGACACTCAAAAGTCTACGAAAGCCTGGCCTTTCCGAGAAGCTGGAGGGGTGGCAGGCGAATCCAGCAGGGCCGTCGTACGGAGTCGTCGTAACATCGTCCACCACCGCGAAGACGATTTCTTACGAATGCCTCTGTACGACACCATATGCACGCCCATAAAGCGCAACGGCAGGAGCGGAGGTCGGTTCGATGATGGCCAGACTTCGCCACTAGCCACAAAGACCACCACCGCGAAGACGATTTCGTGCGAATGCCTCTTGTACGACACCATTCGCACGCTTATCAAGCGCAACGACAGGGGCGAAGGTCGGTTCAATGATGGCCAGACTTCGCCACTAGCCACAATGAGGATTTACCGAAGGAGCTCGGTCCAACTCTCGCGTCTGTCGAAATATATACGGTGTCCTTCTCGCTGACGGGAGGAGACGAACCCATTGGGGTCGATTTCAAGCACGTTGTTTTGAACGCGCTCGGTCGACGATATCGCCACTGATGTGCTGGCACCGCCTGGGCATCAACGCGAAGACTGCTCTTCCTCAGATTGGCGACCCCATCATTGGCGTCGACGTGTCTTCAGACCTGTCAGAGGCGAGCGAGCCAGCGAGGCACCTTTCCAACACATCACCGTCCGTCCCCTTCCATCAGCGAGAAGGGAACGCCCGCTTTTAAGAGCACCCTATCACCATCCATCCATCTTCAACCACTACACCAAGGAGGGATGGGTCAGCCTACTTACTACTCATTGCATTCGCAAACGACTGAAGCGACGATTGGGATCGATTTCAAGCACGTTGTTTTGGTTTGAAAGGCGTGAAGGCGGTTTGTTCAAGAGCATTGGGAATTGGATATCTAGTGGAGAGTGAGAGCTTTTGCAAATCAAGAAATTCAGCCGGTTCTTTGCCTCTTTTTTCCTCGTGCCGTGTGGTTGATGTGCTTTCTCTCTCTCTCTCTCTCTCTCCTCCCACTGGCTGACTGATGGTTTCTTCATCATCTGACCGCGTTCTCGCGCCCTTCTTCACTCTCCTCACTGCGGTGGCGCAAGGCGGCGGCAGTAGCGGCGGCAACGGCAACGGCAACGGCGCAGAGATGCAACCAAGTCGCCAACAAACACCACCGAGTCCAAGGTGTGTGTGTGTGTGCCTGAGGGCGGCCGCCGCATCAGAAACTCATCATCTGCCAACAACAGTTCAGCCCTGCCTTGGCGACTCCGAGTTCCTGCGCGTATCCCACTTGGCTGCTGCTGCTGAGAGGCCACGCACGCCATTCCGCACCATGGCAGCATCGCACGTCAGTTTCGCCAGATTTTGGTCTGGTCGCGCGGCGCTTGGTAGACGAGGGATGATGATGACGGAGCCGTCCGCGACGCCAGAATCTCGTGGAAGACTCGAGATGGACACGGCTGAGCCAGGGGATTCTCGCGTTTCCTGCACGAGCCAACGCGGCCGTCTGTCTCTCCTTCACGCAAGATTTCTTGCGTCCGCTTGTCGTTGAACGGCCGCCGCTTCCTCCGTCCGTCTGTCGGAGACGTGGCTGCTGGGCTGCTGCAACTCTTGCTCGTCCATGATGCACACGTCGTTTGTAGCCCGAGAGATTGTTGACAATGATGACGACGACGACGATGTCTTGATTGCGCACGCACAGCTCACTCACGTCAAAGAGCTCACTCACAACGCCCCCCTCCAGTCTTAATTTGCTGTGCACGAATCTGAGTATGGCCACCACACAGCCAAGAGGAGAGGTGAGGATGCGGGAATACGCCGCGGCGTCCAAGACGCACCGCACTGGGCGGATCCACTTCTCTTGGCCGGACGAAGCAAATGCGAGCCGGCGTTGGACTGCGGAGCCCAGCCAAAGTGTGTCTGACTGGGCGATTCGGAAGATTGCAAGACCAGCCGACGGCCATCGCATGGCGTCTCCCTTCTTCTCTTTCGTCGTCGCCGTCATTTTCCTCTTCTCCAACGCGGTCGCATGCCGCCTCAACAAAGACAACGAGGAGAGGAAAACAATCCAAGGCAGTGAGTTACTACATCAACAAATGTCTGCCACTGCATATCCACCAAAGACACCAACACTCGGTTTGTTCCCCATTATCCGTCCATCCATCCATCCATCCATCCATCCATCCATCCATCCATCTAGTGCCTCGCCCTTGTCCTCCTTCATATATCGCCCCGGATGCGACGCGCAAGCTGAACGTCCTTTTGTGAGATGGTGACGCGCTTGGCATGGATGGCGCAGTAATTCGTGTCCTCGAAAAAGTGCACCAGGTACGCCTCGGCGGCCTCCTGGAGCGCCTCGAGAGCAGTGGCTTGCCAACGCAGAGACTTTCCGGGCGGAAGAGCTTGCACGGCGATCTCACGGACCTGGCCGTGTCAGCTTCAGATTACGAGCGCACGCACACAATGAGTGTTGACTTACCAGACGCGCGAACGACAGCCTGGGAACGCACAGCTCTGTCGACTTCTGATAGCGCCGGATCTCCCGGAGCGCCACGGTCCCTGGCTTGTAGCGCTTCGCCTTTGGTCGCGGCGTCGGATCCCCGGGCTGGGGTTCCAAGGAACGCCGCCTCGTACGCGTACGCGGCGCCGCTGCTTGTGATTTTCCCTTTGCCGACTGCGCCGTGCGCGTCATGGCGAGGTGCCGTGGGCGTGGTGGTAAAGGTTGCGAGGTGAAGGACGTGGATGATGATGATGATGTGAGTGTGTGAGAGAGGGAGAGAGAGAGAAGAGGAGAGAGAGAGAGAGAGAGAGAGAAGAAGAGAGAGCAGCATTAGAGGTGAATGCCCGTCTTCGGGTTGAATGGGCACCTCCGAGCAATCAAGACCACCCTCCCAATTCCGAGTCACCTCGCGACGCCTCCTTCTTGTCCTTGAGGAAGAAACGACCTTGTCTAACGCTAGGAAGACGTGCGGGAAGAAGACGAAAAAGAACTCGACGCGCTGGCCGGCGTTGCCGCCAAGCAGCACCAGCAGACGACTCGCCTCGAAGCCCTTGAAGCGGCGCTCCAAGTGAAACAAGGGATTGTCGTCGCGAACAGCAATAGTAGATGACTCACCTTGAAGCCCTCGAAACACGCTGTAAGTGAACTAAGAGATGGCCACCCCTGAGCAGCAACGGCAGACTACCCGCCTCGAAGCTCTTCAACCAGCGCGCAGGCGGACCAAGCAGCCCACGAGTTACGCATGCAGAATGGAAAATGCTATACTGACACCACCTACGCCTATTCTGACTCCCCCCCTGAGTAGGCTTAGGCTCGTTGCCCTTTACTACCTCCTTTAAGCTTCGCTTGCCTCCTCCCTTCCTTCGCTTCACAACCCTTCCCTCTAGTCCACTAGAGAGTTTTCACCGCCATCATCGTCCTCTGCAGGCATGGCAAGCTTGGGTGGCCTCTCTGCAGTAGACGGCCCGTCCGCATCTGCCACTATGCTGTCTTCCTTCAGACTGTCCATGTGTCCTGTGGTCTTCAAAGCCAGCTTGGTGAGAGTTGCAGCTTCGCCATGGCAGATCCGTGCGTTGGTTCCGCAGACTGGGAGCGCAT
>JAOWBF010211934.1:0-15480 GCA_028566175.1 Vinca major
TTACTCAGCTACAGGAAGAGGTCAATCAGCGCTGCATCGACATCAAAATGTACAGGACCAGGTGGAAGAATGGCGCCAAAAACTTCCGAAATCGACACAAGATAGACTCTGGGGGCAGCAGGGTGGACTGTCCGGGCGGACCCGCCCGCGTGACCAAAATTTTCAATCTCGATGAGGGCGTCCAGTCGTTGACGGACTGAGGGATACGTGCCACACGCTACCGCGGCGTTACCCAAAGCGCCTGACCCCAAATCCCGACCGGCAAGATTCCACACCCAATAACCATCTCCATCATCATCACCATGCAATCACCTCTCCCTCTCCACCATGTCAGCAACAATACCACCATTCCGCCTCTTAGGGTTTTGAATACGGCGCCGCAACAATACGCGACCACCATGCGCGCCCCGCACTGCCGCGCGCAAAGAAATGGTGGAGGGAAAGTGGAATGGCGGAAGCGGGACGGAACGCCAAATCGAGTCTGCGTGAGAGGTTACGTCAGTGGGTGGAAGATGGGATAAATACACCCGCCGACTCAGTTTGTTCAAATTCTTTTGTTGGGTAGATTCTTCAAGTCCTTTTCTCCATGACATGACTGACATACCTCATCTGAAGCCCTACCAATTGCCCACGCCTGCCATGTCATCATCAACACACTCCCCTGAAGCGCCCGGACTGCCGGCTGACGAATTCACCAACCAATTTGACGAAACGACGACTCCGCGCGCTGTAAGGTTCCCGCGCGGTACGCACGCATCATTGCCTGAACAACACGACTGCCGTTGGTAGAGTACGAGCGCTCAATGGCCGTCTCTTTGCCATGGCTGAGCTCCTTGGTACGTGGCCTCCACCGTCCGTCTCACGCTGGCTCACTATCTGCTTCAGTCCAAAATTGAGTCCACCCACAGTTTCAACTGATTCTATTCAATCAACTTCGAGTTTGCTGCCGTCGACATCCTTCAGTCGACAAGAAAATGCGATGCCATAAGAAACCGCGGGAGTTCGCCGACAGCCTCAGCATCCCCTTCCTCAGGACGTCGACCAAGAACGCTTCCAATCTTTCTTGACCGTGGCCAGGCAAATCAAGGAGCGAAAGGGCACGACCCAGGTGAATAACAAGCCCACAGTCCCCATAGGCCAGGGTCATGGAGTCCAGTTAGGCTCTGCTGGTGGATGCTGCTAAGCGCAATGCGAAAGAGGGGCGGCGTGGGGACCAAAAGCCATGTTGACGGGGAAGACTTGTGCGTTCAGGCTATTTCTAATGCTGTGTGTGCTGCCAATGATCCTTTTTTAGGACTCGCGCGAGTGTTTTCCTCTAGCATGCAGCCCCTGATATGCGGATGGGCTAATCAATTACAGGTAACTCAACATGGATCCAAATCAGCCCCTATTTTATCGAATGTAAAGCGGAGGAGGACAGGTTTCGGGGTACGTGACGCTGGTCCACTCATTCTGAGGAGGCAACGAAGATTTCGACAGGTAACACGGGAAAAGCTACGCCGCCTGACCTCACTGTGCTCCTTGGAGTCGCTATTGGGACGTCTACTTTGTTGCGAGGAGCAGAGAGAATCGACTCACCAGTACCAATCCCCTTTACACGCGCCCAAAGTCGCCTGGGCTCGGCGTGGGCTGGAGATTCAAAGCGGAATCGATTTCCTTCCCAGCCTCCCACATCTTCACATCAACAAGGGAGCTTTGGCGTTGATGTTCAACATTTACAAAACGGCTTTGCCAAAAGCGAAGGGCTACATTAATGAGGGCGGCGTTATAAATCTTGAGCGATTGGCGCTTTTGTTGGACGAGCTTCGCCGTATGTGCATGGTGCAACGCTTGTAGAGTGAGTGTCGTCTGTTTATGCATTGAGTGTTTGCTGCCTAGTGCGAACTAGGAGCTGAGGCTATCAAATGTGCGCCTAACAATTTCACTGTTCCCCCATCCTCTTTCTCTCACCATCTCGCTCGACTGCACCGCACCCGTCTAGAAGTAAAACTCCTCAGCCCTCTCTTTCCCCATGTGTAAAAGACTGCCAGAGAGGAGAATCCGCATCTGTGACTTGTTGCGGCCGTCATGATTTAGAAGAAAACTAGTACAGTTCTGCATTCCCTGACCCGCTTCTAGCCAGACTCATCTATCCTCAGCCTCTGCGTAGATATCATTCTCAGTCCTGCAATTCGGGCAGTTGAACGTCGAGGCAGATAAGAGGGGCGTGATACACGTATAGTGCCACGCGTGTTGGCAGGGGCTCACAAACAGCGCGGTCCGGCCGAGTGGTCCCAAGCAGAGTGAGCATTCGTCCGTCTCAACAGCGCGAAGTATGAGGTTGGAGGCCAGTGTGCTTGAGCTGGGATGCGGCGGTTGAGGCTCAACAAGAGAGTGTTCGCGAGCGGAGGCAAAGGCTTCTTGTTCTCCCTGATGTTCCGAAGACTGCTCTTGTTGTCGGCGATGCCTTCTAGCTCTTTAACGATCTGAAGACTGCTCTTGTTGAGGGCGATGCCTTCTGGCTCTCTGATGATGTGAAGACTGCTCTTTTTGACGGTGATGCGGCTGGAGATGTCCATTAAGAGGCCGTTCGCCAACTGAGGTAGGGGGTTGTGTCTGAAGGCTCTCTGAGATGGGCGTGTTGCTCTGGTAAAGTAGAAGGCGAGCCAGGGGCGTAGGGGACTCTGGATCAGGTCGAGCCATGATTGTGTATGGTGTTAGAGGTAAGAGTAGTGGTGGGGGTTATGAAAGCAGATATAGGCAGGACAGAGGAAGGAGGAGCATCTGGTCACTCCTTACTCACTTAATCTCACATGCACCTACTCATTCACCCACTCATTCACGAGGGCTTCCGCTAAGAGATGAAGAGCGGATAGTTGTATGCTGTTACTAGACTTGACTCCTGAGCGCCGGAACTGGCCTGCTTCTCCTTCTTTGTCTTTGTCAGGCTGTCCTCGTCATCGCTGTTGACAAACACCTTCGTCGACTGCGCGCGCTCGCACCTTCCACTGTCTTGCTTGCTTGCTCTGCTTGTTTGTTTGTGGTCTGAGAAAGTCCTGTCTTCATGACACTTCTCTTGTTTTCTTTGTCAGTTAGTCTTGCGCACATTGCGCGATGAACTTAATCAAGCTGTTTTCACACTATCTTCGTTCATCAGCTGTCGTTATTAGAAGAGCCAAGGAGCGTTTCGTCGTCAGATACCCTGGTAAATTCATAGTCCTTTCCTTCAGGGTGCTGCGTGGAGTGTATTATTGCTGCTGTAGTAGATGCCGTCCAGGTTGAGCAGTGAGTGCATCGCCGCGATGCGCGGGATGTCGTTACCTGTGCTGAGGTTCCCAAGCGTCGCGCAGGGTTTGCAGATTCCGTGGAGTAGGGTTTGCTCGGCTTCGAGGTACGTACATACACGGCGAGAATGAGAAATAGAGAGAGAATGAGCAAGTGGCTGGTTGAATGTTCCATTGTCTGTTCGCGCGGGAGTTTTGCTTTATTTCTTCTCCTTTCCAAGCTTCAAGCACACTCCAACCGCCGGGTCTTGCATTCCCGCCGCCGGATATTCGGTTCCCGCCGCCGGGCATTCCACTCCCGCCGCCGGGGACTCTTCCTGCACAGTGTCTCCCCCACCGTTGGCATTCCACATCACATGGTAAATGTCCCCTCTTGTCTGCTCTTGCGATTGTTGGTTTTCGTTGTGGTGGCTAAATTGCGGAGCCCATGCTGGTGGTAGGTCATGGTACTCGTAGGCGCCGTGGTTGATAGGAGCCATGTACCAGTACGGCGTCTCGTCCACATATGGTGAGTAAGGAGTAGTCGTCTGCGGTGGCGAGTAGTACGATCCGAGAGAGGATGCTATAGAAGAGGCTTGCATGCACATGGTGCAATTGCACAGCGGCAGAGCAGCGGGAAGGTGATGGACATGGTGAGGTGGTGATGTAGTCAAGGACGAAATCTCTGAGGACGAATTCTCCGAGGACGAATTCTCCGAGGACGAATTCTCCGAGGACGAATTCTCCGAGGACGAATTCTTGGATGATCCCACCTGCTCTCAGTTCAATACATTAGTAAAAGCTCCAACGACATGAATGGTAAAAGGCATGCAGAATGCTCACCTGATTAAAGAGGCAGTAACTTAAAACACCATCGACCCTGCAATTGACACAGCTAAGCCCGTCAACCCCTAGGTCACCGCTGCAGCGAATCTTTCTTCTGTGGCAAGGAATACACTAATGAAGACCACTCTGAGTGTTAGTTGACGAGACAGGGAGAGGGCGAGAGAGAGAGAGAGAGAGAGAGAGGTGTGGAGGACTTGCCGCTACAGTAACCCTTTGCTGTCGGGGTCGCGACCACGGCATTGGAGGAGGCAGTGGGCCTCCTCTAGAGCGATACATGATGGGCTAGAACAAACAGGTGGATGGATAAAGACATGTCAATCTACATGTTTATATTCCTACTTGAAAGACTTATTTCCCCGTCTCAAGTCTCTCTCATCTTCTCTCCTTCATTACTAGGACGACGGGTATGCACAGAAGTTTGTTCCTCGTCACCCGCTCTATCTGTAGACAGATGGATGGATGAAGGTTTGTATTGACGCTAGAGTAAGGAGTAGGGATCAGCCGTAGGTACATGTATGCATGTAGAGTTACCAGGGATTATTTCACACATGATGTAGATCCTCGGCAGGCATGCATGCATGCATGCATGTAAATATAAAGGGCCACCCAACCTCACGTACATGGCTAGCCAGAAGAGACAATCTGCATGCTCCCGTCCCAACCACCGCGATGCGCCCGCCGCTGCTTGGCGTACCATGGGTGGATGGTTGCACGCACTAGTAGAGGAAATAATGATGTGATGTTTTTCTTTTGGTCGTGTTGCATGAGATTTGAAGCGGGTCCTCACAATGCTCTGGGCCTTCGGCTGGTCATGCAGCGCCGCCTTCTTTCAGTCCAGCCGTTGGTTGTTGAATGAGTGCGAGGGAGGCACCTTGGGGAACTAACTATAGAGCAAGCAAAGAAGAAGGAGAGCGTTCTTCTTTTTTGCCCACCTATGGGATCGCTTCGGCCTCTCTCACTTTTCTCAAACCAACCATGTCTGAAACGTCCGTTCGCCCAGCCCAGTAGGTATTTCGCCTCACACCCGATGCCTCGACCATGAGGTGGCCCCAGCACACCCAGCACGCTCGGCCTGTCAAATGTTTATCACCGAGGTTCCGTCGGACGAACCGTGGTCGTGGTGGTGGTTATGTACATATGCACTATGTATGTATGTACTTGCTTTCAACAACAGCTTGTCGCGTCGCACGTCTTCCCGCCGGTGCACTGGACCCACCACGCTCAAGGGAAAAAAAAGCGCTCCCTCGACGAAAAACGGCGCCTGTTCCCTTCCCCCGAGACCAACCGGCACGCCACCGCAACAGTTCGCGCGACGGTTTGCTGTTTGAGGTTGTCGGTAAGCTGCGGCGACGCCACTTGAAATCGGTGATGACGGGAGAGATGTCTGGCTGAGCCCGGCCGTTGTGAAAGAGAGGCGCAGGACCTTTGACCGTCAGAGGTGAGCCTGGGTACGGTACAACGGAAGGTAGGAAGCGACTCTAACAGTAGTGATTGGCGTCTGCAGTAGCACCATCCAGTCGTGCCTCGCCATCGGCTTGTTGCGTCACGTCTCAACAGCAACCCTCACGACGCTCATATCACTGCTGCAGTCTCGCTGTTTGTTGGAGCCAAGTGCCGCGTCACACATCCATATTTCTTCGTCCGCGGCTGGTATGTACTGCCCTCCAAACCCATGCTGCTCTATCTCCCCTCCCCTCCTCCCTACCTACTATCTCTACTCAATTCTTCCTTCCCTCCACCCTCTGCAACGGGAGTCGGGGCTCTGTTTGTCAAGACAAATGGCCTTGCAATCATGTCTTTGCCGCCACCTTCAAAGGCTGGCTGGGCGTCCATCGTACAGTGCTGCGCCCTTGACCATCTTCGCAGCGGCCATGCCTTGAAGCTCTGCGCCCAAGATCCTGAGCTGTTGCTCGGTTTGGGCATATTCAGTCTTCTTGGCGGTGATTTTGGTGTTGTAGTTCTTGAGGTCCGAGGCTTGCTGGCCAATCTCGTCGTCAGTCTGCTTTATGAGGATGCCGTACTTCTTGCTGCTGTCCTGGACGTAGGCTTCAATCTGGGCAATAGCATCGGTGCGCTGCGCCTGCAATTCACGCTCCTTGCGCTCGGCCTCTTCCTTTTTCGGCCTGAATCTTTATGAGTGCGAGACTGGTACATGATTAGTATGGTCACGGAGAAAATCATGTAGGAAGAGACGTACCCATCACCAATTCACGATGCCATCAAAGCTCATCTAGGGCCAGTGGTACTGGCGGCACGCTCTTGTGTTGCTTCTCTCACGGCGCGTAGGTCGGGCCTGGTGGTGCAGCGCAACGTTGGTGTCTTCTTCAACGTCATCCTGGTCAGGCGCATCATGGTGAATGACCTCCTTCAGTGTTGCGCTTGGAGCCAAGCTTCTTTGGTTGGATGTGCTCCGCGTGTTTTGGCAGGGTGGATGATACCTCTTGACGTGTGCGTGATGGAGGCATGAGGAAAGGAGTCAGGCATCGACGGAGCTCAGGCTGCCAGAAGGAAGGGAACGAGTGGCGCGATGGACGAAGGGTTTCCGTGAAGAGAGCGAACGGGAAGCAGCAACGGAAGCGAAAGCTGCCCTTGAGGTAAGGTCCGGTCTTCCAGGTTGGCATCCAACGGAGTCGTGTCTTGGGCGGCGGGCATGGTTATATGAGCAGGCCTGTAGGAGAAGCGGTACCAAGGTCGCGACAGAGATGCCTGGAAGCATCGACATTGCGAGGGGACTTGGTGGTTGGCGGTGAGCTCGATGGGCTGTGAGATTGATGAGACTCCCGTCTGCAAACTCCGTCCCCCCGCGCCCAAGATTCTCTTATCTGCTCCCGGATTTTGACCTTGCGTCGCTCCACCGGCTCCTGCTGAAGATGATTTCGGAATCTGAAGAGGGAGTGCGACGCTGAAAGCTGATCGGATAAACAGCCAGAGCCAAAGAAGAAACCTCTACACCGACGTTGGTAAGCAGGGCGGCCCGAGATGGAGCTGGAAGCGAGGAGGCGACTGACGACGCGACATGCGCGTTCTTGCTGGACCTCCTGAATGTCGCCGTGTAGCCAAGGTACGTGTCTGGGGCCGCTGTGACAGGGAGTGCATTGCGCAAGGAGGACGTGGTGTGGCTGTGGACCGCGGGTGGATGAAGGTGGTGACGGTAAGGCTGGCCTGGCTGGTGGACTGCTCGGCCCGGGGCGTCACCACCTGTCCTCGGACCTCGTCGGCGTCATCCAGTCTTCCCTCGCCACCTCAGTGTTCGTTCGCCTCGCAGGTACGCGCCTCAACATCCCCCCACCGTCGACTCTTCTCTCCCTTTCACTAACTGCATGCTGGGATGGCCCTCCGCTGCGCGCATCGCTCCAACACGCCCGCCACCATGACCCGCCGGCTCTGGGACGACTGGACTTCAATGCAGCACCACGCTCATGCCCCGGACCCGACACCGACGACAACGCTGATGTTGACACTGACGACATTACTTTCTCCCTGGCCACATTCGCAAATTGGTTTCGGCCTGCCGCCGCATGACTTCCTGGACAACATTCTTGAGGTTTTGCGACCCCGGCCGAGGAAGACACCCCAACAACCATTGCACATGAAGGAAGGTGGCTTGAGTAGGAGTGATTCCATGTCGCGGAGAGGCCAAGGACCTTGCTGAGTCGGCTGGTCTGCCGCAGCCCGGCCAACAAGATTCAGAGCGCTCGCCGGCGCCTGTATGGCATGGAGCGAGATCGACAACTCAGCGTTAGCGCTGACGAATAGCTCGTCGGGAGTGAGATGGAAGAAATTTAGAGAGCCAGCCGAGGCGGACGAAGTGTCGGAGGTTCTGCGCAAGTGGCCGCGGCGCCACCCCTACTTCTTTCTGCCCACGTTTCCCTCCACCTCCCTCGACCGAGCCCGCTGCAGGGAACGCCTATCTCTCCTGCTCCAGGTGTTGCGTGAGGGCACCCGCAAGAGCCTCGCGACCGTGGAAACAGCGGCCTCTTTCTATGGTGTGCTTCATGGCAGCGTCCAAGTCGTCGCGACGGGTTGGGTTTGAGTCGCGTCCGGGACGCATCGCAATTATCGGTTCGTCTGGAGGAACCAAACAAGTCAACGAGAGGGTTGCGCTTATATTTAGCTGGGAGCGTCATGATTCATAAATCACTAACCGCCTTTCCATTGCGCTACGTCTCCTCCGCTCCATCTATCCAACGCCGTAATGCAATGGGTTTCAAATGATCGAAGCCGTCTCTACGAAAGCCGTCCCTCCCTCTTGCCCTTCTTTTGTAGCCGGTGGTACTGTGTGATCACTTGAGCAGTGGTCCTCCTTAGCCGGTTGGCGATTTCCGAGAATGCCATTCCTCCAGCGCGCAGCGACCAAAGGAGAGCATTGTCATCTGGCATCCAGACCTTTCGTGACTGTCTTTCTTCTTGTCGTTTCAGAACGTAGTTGTGTCGGGCAATGATAGACTGGACTGTGCGACCGGGGAAATGTTGGGCGATATCGCTGAAGCTCATGCCTTGGGCGCGCAGGTCCATGAGCAACTTTGTGTCTTCCTCAGACCACGCGTGGCGGCTCATCTTTGGAGCTGCTGGCGCTGTGTTGCTGCTTGGCAGGTCGGGCTAAATTTGTCAACTTTTTGCCCCTGACGCCTGGATTTTTGCCTTACCTCTGGTCTATCGCCGCCGTCACTCAAGTCATCCCAATACTTCTCGGCCCGCTCGACATCTTCTTCGTGGTCTGGCAAGCCGTGGAGGTGGCCGTGGTCCTCGACAATCTCCATTGTCTCCAAGTCCACCACATCTGACACTGTCTCGCCTCTCGCTTCTTTCTGCGCTTCTGCTTCCATCCTCTCTACCATGCTGTCCCATCTTTGTTGAGCCTTTGGATTCAATATAGGCCCTTGATCCGATTTGTCGTCGCTACGTTTCCTCCGCTTGAACTTTGCACCGAGCTTCTGGAAGCTTTCTCTGTTCAGTTGTGCATTCTCAGTGAGCTTGCGCTCGAGCTCTTGGTCGCATGGTGGTAGTAATGTCATGGCTGAACGGCCGGGCTGCTCAGTGGCGCATTCAAGGTAGATGAGCAGGATGAAGGCGGGCTAGACGAGGATGGTAGGGCGAGGAGCTTGGAGGAGTGTTTGCTGGAGCTGTTTGGTTGTCTGACGACAATGCACTGGCGGCATTGCATGGACGTGTCGGGGGTGACTAGCCGGGCGGAGTCATTGTGTTGACGACGCTTTTGCAGGAGATTGGTCGCGAGAGAGTTTGTAATCAAAACAAAGCGGATAGCGGGCCCAATCCGCCACCACCGAATCTGCTCCCTCAACACGGCCGGCATGTCCTGCCACACCGCGCGCGGAGTTTTCGAGGATCCACGAGACGACCTCGACACAGCGGTCCCGTTTGTTCCGCATCTCACCCCAGGCGCGGCACATATCGTCATTGCCCAGCTGGAACTCGCGCGGTCACCTCGCTGCGCTGGAGCGCTTGGGACTGCTATGCCAGCTCGCGAGCCAGGCCGCTCCGTCCGGCGCGTCCTCAGCTGCTGCAGCGTTTCGAGCCGCGAGGTGGCTTCCAAGGTGGCGGCGGCTGAAATTTCGGATTCTGGTGGTTCCATTGCGTGTTTTTTGGCCGCTACGTTAGAGCCCAGGACCTAGGTCGACGAGAGGAGAGGAGGAGGCTTGCCGTGGCTGGGGTGGGCGTTCACCAGGGTCGGGAAGACGCGCTGCACCTCTTCTTCTCAATTTACCAAGGTGTAGCTGCCGGCGTGGTCCAAAGCAGAATTCAAAGGCAGGTATCCATCGGGAGAGGTGCCGGCGTGGTTGCTGCTGTAGATTTCATCCTCTGGGTGTTGTCGGGCTATCCTCCATTACATCCTTATAAGCCTTGGCCAGTCGGAGCAATTGCTGATGTTGAGCGTCCACAGCAGGTCTTCCGCAGCTGCTCTAGGTTGCTGCATGCCGCAGGTGTCGTCAAATACGGTGTCCAAGTCGGCCATGGTGTTGTAATCGTCCGTCGCGTATGTACTCGTCCATGGTGTCGTCGTCCGTAGGGTAGTCAGTCGTGCTAGAGTCGTCCGTCATCACGCTGTCACGACCGCCGCCGACGTCTTCCAATTCTTGCCACAAGGATGAGCGACCAGGGTACAGGAGAAGGAGACCACTCGTCCTCAGCCCATGGTAGGCGGGCGACAAGGGCAAGAGCACTTAAAGATCGAATTTGGCAAAGTTGCGTCGTAGCGACGGACATGGAGTCCAGCATGTCTTTGCTCATGGGAGGAGATGGAGTGAGATGAATCAGAAGGGTGAGGTGTGGGAAGTCTCGCCCATGAAGCCATCGGGATACCAGTGGATGCTGTATTCTCGCTTCGTCTGTATCGCACGGGCTGGGTAGGGCTGTATGAGCCGTGGGCGCATTCGGGTCAGCGATGAGGTAGGTCGTTGATGGGCGTCCAATCTCAGGCAATGTAAAGGTTGTAAGGAGGAGCAAAGCGGCGGGAGAAGAGGGACGGGAGACGCGACGAGTTGAGATGATGACCTGGAGACAGGGAGCAGAGGGAGACCTGGACCGACCCGGACGTGTCCGGGTGCAAAGTATGCGTAAGCAAGGCGGTGGCAGAATCCACATCCTCTCAACCCCATGGATCCCTCTTCCCATCCGGACCCGCTCCCTCCACCACCGACCTGCACCACCTTGGAAACCCTCCATGCACCAACGCGCCTTGATCGCCCTGCTCCGTGGCCATGACGCCGACTCCTTCTGCCGCAGAGCACAACGTCCACGTCGGCTTCGATGACTCGGACGGGCGCGCCCTGTCCACCACTGCCCTGCCGCCCAGTCACGGCCTGCGAGCGGAGCCGAGTTGGCTTTTCTGGGTCACCTTACAAGGCAATTCGATCGCCCTGCTCGCCAAATCGTCGAAACATGAGTGCGCCACTCCGGACAATGGATGTTGTGCGATTGGATTGTTTCTGGCGGCGGTAGCTGCCATCATTCGGTGGTGCGGCGCCTTGGTTTTGAGTTGTTTTGTCACATTATTTCGCTTTCATTGGTTTGACAGTTCGACACTCGGTTCGGGCCGATTTCCTCTCCCAAGTTATGGACCCGTCACCGGCGATCAAACTGCCACAAACGGTTGGCTCGGGCACGGACAACATGGGGATTGAGGTATGGATGGGTGTTTTCGCTGCTATTGCCGGGTATGGGAGACCTGCATTTGCCGTTGTCTTGTTGCTTGATTTGCAGACAGTCACGTCGCTACAATCAATTCCGGCAAGGGTGGAGAGGTCACGGTTGTCAGGGTGGACTCCCACGGCGGTTGTTGGTGTCGCTTGCGATGCTTGCTGCTTGATTGGGAGGTCAGGCTCGTCACAGTAATTGATTCCAGCGAGGGTGGGGGCTCGCAGTCTGCTGCTAGATTGGGAGGTCAGGCACGACGCTGTAATCTATTTCGGCGAGGGTGGGAGCTCGCGGTCTGCTGCTCACAGGAGATCCGGATGTGCCATTGTCTTCCAGCTCAACGAGGGGGAAGTAGCGGAGTTGTCCTGAAAATGGGCGTGGTGCTTGTGCCGACTGATTAGAAAAGGCTGTCAGTATTACCGGGCATTGATGGAGAGGCTGAGGGATTTTTGATAGGCGTGCATGGCGGCTTCTCCGTAAACGCCTGGTCCTCGCCGGTGTCGACAACGGCTGTCAATCTCCTGCTCCCTTTGACAACCGGCTCCTTCCGGCATGGATGCTGTTGCTGACCGAACACGGGACAATGCGAGGCCCATGGCGAGGAAGCCTCACCTCTGGTCGACAATACTCTTTCTCCCTTGTCGCCGTCTACTCATCTCGCCTACAACATCTCACCCTCCACCCCTTGCAACCAGATACTTGGTCTTCTTCCTCAGCGTGACTGAATAATTTCTTTCTGGAGAGAGGATGGAGAGATGCCGATCAAATCGACTTCAACAAGGAGATCCTGCACCCAGCGGCGCCAAAACAATCGACTCGACTCCCCACCAACTCCCGCCAACCCCCAGTCACCATCTCCACCACCAGCATCCACAATGGCAGGTCCTCCAAGACCTGGCCTGCCCACCAGCAGGATCAGCTCAAGGCGCCCGCCCCAGAATTGCCCTGTTGACTTTCGCCGTCGCGCTGCCACTCCGGTCCTTAACAGTGGCCGCGTTTCGCCTGCAGAGTCCGTCACATCCGTCACGACCTCTGCCACCAACCGATCTCCCATGTCAAATCTGGCTCCGACACCAACATCAATGTCGTCGTCCGCTGTAGGGGCCGCAACGATAGGAAAGTCCGCGAAAACAGCGGCGTTGTCGTGTCCACCAATGGCGCCAAGGGCAACAGCGTCGAATTGTCCATGGGAAGGAGATGATTGGCGATACGCCGCCTGGTTGTGAACTGTTGGAGGGGAAGGACGAAGAAGCCGAAATCGAGGTCGACATGGCGACATTCCTCAACGACGCGATCAGCTACGGCTTGTCTTCTCATGGTCCGCCACCACAACAGCCTACCACCGCGCTCATAGAGATGGTGAGGGATTTGAGGGGTGGAGAAGAGAAGAGCAAGCCTCAAACCCTCCGGCGGCAGAAGCTCCTGGGATAGAACAGCCAAGGCTACGGATGAGGAACCCAGCGCACCAGACAATGCGACCGTCTTTCACTTGCACTTCCACGCCAATGGCCTCTCACCGCCCTGATCTGAGCAAGCCGCGACTCCTCGACGCCTTCTGTACCTCCTGACTCCGTGGCTGGCGTTGGAGAGATGAAGAGAGGAACACGATGTGGATGAGACGTGCTTCGGCACCATTTCAGTCCTGGAGGGAGCCTTTGCGGAAGCGTTCACGATTTTGGGAATCAAGGACAGTTGCTGTTTCGCTGAGGGTATTGTTGGCGCCATTGTCATCACCGCCATGGGGAGAAAAGGCCTTGTCGCCAAAGCGGCGAGTGGGTGGGCCTCCAGTCAAGGACAAGTCTGCGAAGGAGGAGCTGGCTCTACCTGTCCGACGTGGTCGCACGGCTACTGCTCCAGCAGCAGAGACTCCAGTCAAACCTGCCCCAAAGCACCACAGTAGGGGCGCTACCAAGGCCATCGAACAGGAACCAGAGATCAAACAGCCCAAAAGACGCGGACGTGCTGCGGCCAAGGCTATAGACGAAGAACCTGCTGCTGCTGATGTACCAAAGAAGCGCAGACCACGAAACGTGGCAGACCTGTTCGGGAAAAGGTTGAGGAAGCACCTGAGCGACCTACCAAGAGTGTTAGGACGGCATCTGTTCCTGTGAAGAAGACGGTGGAAGGCTGCATTCAACTCGTCCGTCTGTCGTCATGAATTGCTTTTCCCTCTAGAAATAAATGTCTGTCAATCTGGCCGTTACATTGTTGAATAGTTTCAGCGTCAACCGTTGTGCAGTGAGTTTACGAGGGCGTGTCTTGCATCCAGCGCGGCTCGCTCTGATCTGAAGGCCCAGGAATGGCGGCCGCGAAGGATGAGCAAAAGGAGGCGGGAAAGAACTGGCGGCTTTGTTGTGCGTGGATATGCCCGTTCGAGTCAGGGAAGGTGCTCACTGGGGTTTTCAGGATTGGTCAATGGCGACAAAAGGCGGCGGCGGCGACAGTGGTGGGAACAGCAAAACTTAAGGACGGCGAAGAGAGATGATGGGTTGATCGCGCGTCGACTTGGAATCATTATTGTCAAGCTGCAGTCGGGTACTCTGACCAGCAAGTCTGGTTCCAACGCCAGCCCTTCTATGTATAAAGTGTCTCCCTTGCCCATCATCATCGCAGGATGTCCGCCTCGCTGGAAGCGAGCGGCGAGCGGATTCACTGACGCTGACTCTGCTTGGGCGTTGAACTTTTTTCAAGTACTTGCTCTGCTGGCTCCTCCTCAGATTCTAGTCCTCCTCATCAACGGAATCGAAAGGTCTCTTTTTCGTTTGCGTGAAGATTGACGGGCGTTGACGATGCTCGCAGGACAAGTGATGCGTTCCACGTTGATCGAGTCAAATGTTTCCATAAAACTCTCAACCTCTTCGGAGTCATACTCCTCCTCAAGTTTGTGTTTCAATTTGCCTCTTGAATTGTGGTAGACCCTGATGCAAACATCGCAGGCTGACATGTTGTGCTTCAGACGATCCTTGAGCTGAGTTTGGTACGGTGCGGCGTCAGGGAATTGTGGTAGACCCTGATGCAGACATCACAGGCTGACATGTTGTGCTTCAGACGGTCCTTGAGCCAAGTTTGGTACGGTGCGGCGTCAGGGCCGTTGAAGGCAAAAATTGGCAAGCAGTCAAGGACAAGGTTCTTCTTGGCCTTTGCCTGCTCAATCTTGGCCAAGCTGAAGTGAGCGGCGAGCGGATTCTCTGACGCTGGCCATGATGAACTTGGGGCCTCTGATCTGGCCGAGTGGAATGATAGGTCGTTGCTGTTGCTTGGTTTGGTTAGCTTAGAAAGCGCAGAAAGATGGACATGACTTACGAGTGGTGTTGCGTACTGGCCAGCGACCCTCTGCTCATTTCCTGTTCCTCTTGTCCTTCGATGACACCGGGAGGAGGCAAGCGCGTAATAGGAACATCGGTCAACGATGAGGAAGAAGTTCGATGATGTGCATGTCGAATGAGCGGGGGCGTCGTTGACGGCGATGGCTGGCGTTGGGTGAGGGTGAGGTTGGTTGTGCTGTTGCTGTTGATGTTGCTGTTGCTGTTGCTGTTGCTGTTGCTGTTGCTGTTGCTGTTGGGGACGGCTAACCCGACTAGGCTAAGTCACCCCCGGCCGTTGAGATCCGATAAGCTAACACCGGACCCGCCAGGCCCGGACCCGCCGAGCACCCGGCGGAGGTGTCTAGTCATGTGTCCGCGTGTTCGCTGCCCGACCTGACCCACCTAAACATCTGATCCAGATCCCTCTGTTGCAGTCCAGTGTAACTCTACCAACCACAACTACCGTACCCAACCTTGCTTGCCTATGTGTGACCAACCCTACGGAAACGGCACACGCGACGATGACACGAGAAACGCTCCGGGGCTTGCGACCGCCGCCAACATGCACACAGGAAGAGGGCCAACACTACTGTACATAGCTGTCTGCGCCGAAAGCACCGTCACTGGGCTCACATGGGCGACATGAAGGCATCTCTCCGGCGCGAAGCGGGCGCTAGCGGCAAGGGAATCGCCATGGCATGACAAGGGTCACGACCAGCGCATGCCTATCGTCGTCTCTCCCTCAAGGGCCCGCACGGCCTGGGTACTGTGAGAGAGCTTCTTCTCTACTTTTGAAATTGGTAGAGGAGTAGGCTTGCGGGACCAACACATCCGATCAAACCATGTTACCGTCATACCGCGTGAGGAATCAGAGTCAGTAAGGAAGTCCGGCTGCAGAGTTGTCGGAGGAGTCGCACTCGCGCCAGTACCAG
>JAOWBF010212256.1:0-15455 GCA_028566175.1 Vinca major
CAATACAATGTATCCCTATATATTGCATCTATGATATGATTTGTATTCATTACACATGATCAGTAAAACAAGATCATTAATCATACATCATACTAGTTTTATTTTTATTTTTTTATTTTTTATTTTTTATTTTTTTTGTCCAAAAAAGTTCGGGTGGGTTCGGCTCCGGTCACCACCACGGGTCAGGGCAGGCCCTAGGGATCATAGATCGCTTACAAGGGTACTTATAGATCACCCACCAACACAACCCTCACGTCGGCAGCGGGAATTGAACACTTGACATTTGTAAGAACGTGCCAAATCCTTACAAATTGAGCTAACTTGTGTTGGTATAAATTGTTAATCATTACCATTACTCACAATGGGCGATTATAAGAAGCGTAGTCCTATTAAATACAATAGAGATAAATTGCAAGAAGATCAATACAACTAAAGAAATAATTAAATACTAGTATATCTAAATTTGTTAAATTATGATCTGCATGAATGTTATAATCTTTATTTGCACAGTTTAAATTCTACTTTGGATATAATTTTAGCAATTCTTTATCAAATGCAATTTTGTTCATATTCAGGGACGAAGAAAGAGGGCGGGGTTGCAGTCGCCCCCGAGATATCTAAAAATATTAGTAAATATACTAAATTTTATATGTAGTTCGGAATATTTTATCAAATTCGCTCCAAACATTGTTTTTGCAGTTTTTGTATATAATTCGGAATACTGTTGCAGTTTTTGCCCCAACGCTAAATTCCTACTTTTCCAGTCATATGTATCTCTTTACTCACGACTAATCTAATTCACTTTTACAATTCTTTATAGGGCAAAGCTCATCAAACACAATTGTTCACAATGTTTGAATTCAAAATCTTACTTGAGAGATGCCAAGCTTCTTCCAGATAGGTCAACTCGGGTTGGCAAATGTTGATGTAATTATATGAGGGTCTAGCCCCAAAGTTGGGCCAGCCCATGCTCAATTTAGTTTTATATATTAGATACATAGATTTTTTATTGTTTATTTTGCTAAGTTACATAGATGGACTCCAATGTCATCTTGTTTATTGTTAGGAGTTTTCGATGGGCTTAGCCCATATTTGAATTCGCTTGCGGTTCGATAATTTCTATTCTGGAATTAAAACTAAAAGAGTAAAGTGTTTCTAAGAAAAGATTTAAAAGTAAAAAAAAATTATATGAAAACATGTGATAACATGGTGCACAAATACATTGTCTTAGACGGTCACTCTAGCATGGAGCCGTCTTCATAGGATTGGTCTTACGTCCTTCTCATATGAATGAGGGTAAAACCTACTTTAGAAGTAGTCCTTACCCAACACATGGGAAAGAGATGTGGAGTCAATCCCATAAGAGCAGATCTACCAAAGAATTTTCTAACTTGGACATATTCTTAAAATTGGTTTTCATTAAGTAAAGGCGCATTCCCTAAATTTGTTTTCTCTTAATAATTACTAGTTCCATTCTTAAATATAAGTTTTCATTACATGTTGCGAAAATTAAGGAAACAAAAATTAAGATGTTTTTAATTAAAATACCAATAGTACCCTCTTAAATAAAATGAATGCGGGAGAATTCTCTCAAGAGAATTTCTCTCCTCACTCGGGATTTCTTTGAGGTTTTCCTCAATAGAGAATCCTTGAGCATATCTTGAAGATTAATTGCTCAATAAAGAATCTTTGAGCATCTCTTGAAGATTAACTCCTTAGAACATTAGGGTCTCTCTACGCTGCCGCAGTGCGCGTTTTCTCTAGACAGATGATGAATTTTGTCGTCTATCGTGCTCTTCACATATCAATGCCGCCATTAATCAGCAAGATTAAGGGCTCTAACATATTTTCTATATTTTTGTTGGTGCGCAATGGCGAGAATACATGGCAGAGTAACTTTTTTGGTGCTGCCGGACTGAAAGAGTTCTGTTACTCTTTTTTGGTGAGACGATGTGCTACTTTTGGTACAGCGGTTCAGGTTTCTTTGGATTGGGAAGCACCAAAGATGGTGAAATTGGTTTTAAACCCTGGAAAAAATGGGAGAGTAAGGCATGGGGTTTGGTTTGTTTTTTATTCTGGAGGCCGGAGGTTTGGAGAACTTAGAAGTTTGCACTTGGCGGCGAAAGTGATCGTCTGGCAACATGAATCTGGTGGTGGTTTTTTAGTGGGGAAAGATATGGTGAAGGAATTTGTCACAAGGCGATTAGGCTTCGGAGATAAGGAGAAATTTTTGGCGGCGACTATGGTGGTAGAAGAAGGGTCGGCTGGTCAGTGAAGAGGGCGGGGAGGCCAAGGTGCGGGTCATTTCGCCGGAACTTACAGGGGACGGGAAGCAGAGCAAGCTGGTTGGAAGGAAGATCGACGGGGATGGGCAACCGGAGAAGGAACTGGGCAATCACCGGAGTCCAGAAACCAAAACGACCGGCGAGAGCGCGTCTGGCGGAGACGCGGTGGCTCAATTTGTAGAAAAGACGGGTGGAGGATGAAGAACCTGGCTGCGCAAGATGTAGGTCTTTCATTGGGTGTTGGGCCAGTTAGCCACACGCCTGGGCCGACAAAGACCCTTAGAGCTCAATGCTGTGGACTCAAATCTGGGCTAGCTAAGGCCCGCGACATTAATCTTCATGGCCTTGGCGCCAAGCTAGGCCCAATGGCTGCCACTCCCTCTAATTCTGGACCATACTGCTTTGGCCCAAACAGATTAGTGATGGGCAGTGTGGGCTATCAATTTGGGTCATATTTTTCTAAAATTCAATATGAGAACCCAGTTTTCTCCCCAAATTGGAAACATAAACCTATACAGGTGACCAATGGTTTTAATGACTTATTCATAACCGATAATATATTTACTTTAGAGATATTATTTCTTACGGTGGCTCCTGTTTTCCTGTCGGTAAACAGGGTAAGGTGGAGGTCGCATGTCGACACCACCAACGTCCATGAGTTTTTTGATTTGGAATTGTCCGAAACTTAACAACTATTGGACAATTCAAGACTTAGCGTGCCTCATAAGGGCCCGCTTTTTAATAGTTTTTTCTTTTTCATGATAAATTTAGTTGCAGTCTTCATGATCTATATCATGTTAGTTAAATGTTTTATTTCATGTTATAAATTAGGATTTATTTCAAGTTTTTATGTAAACAAACAATGGGGGCGACCATCTCAAATTTGGAGAAGCATCCCTCGAGGTAGAAAGTTGCTGCAACGTGGCTTCGTATGGAGGATCGGGATCGAACATTCTGTTCGTATCTGTCATGGTCGCTGGCTCACTAAACAGTGCAATTTTCAGCTGACCTCCCCTCCTATTTTTATGGGTATTGAAAGCTTGCAGACAAGAATTCTGGCAATTGTGGAAGACATCTGGTTTGAATGTGACCTCGATATTGTTTGTAGGATTATAAAGTCTGTTTGTAAGGGCATAGTACTAAGTATATTAGGAAATATGTTGTTTAGAATTTGCTATGCCCATAAGCCAAGTAATGCTTTGGCTTCTTTTCAAAGGGTAGGTGATCCATCGGAATTCCACCTCTCTATTGTAATTCTTAATATCGATTAATGATATTACCTTTTTCTTCAAAAAAAGAAAAAAGAAGAAGACCTATAATATATTTATCTTTTGTTATATTTTTATTTGTTTAGTTTGTTTCAAAAGTCAAGTATCATTGTAATATTATATATTTGTATTTTTTGTCAAAATTTAGTTTCATTACTCATTGTATTATAATATTCTTGCTACATTTATTTATTTATTTATTTATTTTTTTGAGTTGAGCGTGAGGTAAATTAAGCTCGACTTATTTCTTACAGCTTTAAACATGTACCTAGGGATGACAATCTTGTTGCACATCTGCTAGCTCGTCATGGTACCACTCTTGAGACCGTTTGTTCTCTTGTTGAGAGTGTGCCTAAGTCATGTATCCATGCTCTTTTATAGGACAATAAATGAATTCCACTTTTCAGTAAAAAAAAACAATAAACATTTATTCGGGCGGAGACACGCAGCCCGCAGAATACACAAATTACAAAATAAGACACATGGCAGGGCCAGAATGGGAATCAAAATTATATTAAAATCGAAAATGGTGGACCCCAAATTCCCACCAGTGTTGGCCGTCAGTCTGACGTGTCTGCTTAAATAAATTCCCGGTATTCCCTTCCCGTCCACCATCACATTTTTTAAAGTAAAATCATCTGAATCTCCCCCGTAAAATGGTCCTTTATTTACCAGTCACCAAAATCTCCAACTCAAAACAAACTTAACTACAAATATTCCCTAATTTCCCTCTCCTCTTCTCTTTCTTTATTCCCAACTCTTCATTTTGAATTTTAAAAAATCTTACAGATTTTTGCAGTATTTTGTTACCATTCTAACTCTTTTATATGCTCAAAATAAGTTAAGTTAGGGTTGGATTGATTTAGTTCTTGATTCTGAACAAGTATTTCTCACATCTATGGCGGCGGCGGCGGCTTCCACTCCATTTGGTTTGCTGAAAATGAGTGGGAGAGATTTTGATTTTAATGTTTCTCGACAACATTGCTATCGGAACGGTAGTGGAGGATTGCGGAAGAAGAAGTGGCAATTTGTCAGTGTCGGTGGTGAAGGATGGAAAAGTGTAGTGATTAAATGTTCGTGTTCTGATTCCGTGGTGCCAAAGCCATCTACTCCTAAATTGAGAAAGAAGAGTGTGGATAAATACAAAGCGTGGAGATGTGATGCAAAGATTAACAATGGTGACTATCGAGTTCAAACCTCTCCTATGTCATTTGCTCCTCAGCCTCGGTAAATCATCTCCCTTATCAATTTTTTTGTAACTTTATTAGTCTAATCGTTATCTAATCTTTATATGATGCAAACATTGGTTGTGATGATAAACTTTTTATTTGCTTTTCTATTCTGTATTTTAATTTCTCCTCAAAATTTATTTTCTCTTATGAATATGCGAGTTAGAAGAGAATCGAAGGTGGATAAATTAATTATAGGAAGAAAAAAAAAAAAAGAGTCAGTATATGCTCAATTTGCAGTGCTATTTAGATAATGTAAATGGCAAAACTTCATATAAGAAATATATGTCTATCTAAACAAATTGTCGGCTGCACTTGGTGTGCGATACTTCATTTTTGCTCTCTGCCACGTTGGATCATTCTGCAACATTTATTTTTTTCATTCTCTTTAGATATCGACGTGAAATACTCCTAAGCAAACACTACATAACTTAGATGTAGACTTCCAATAGTAACCACTTGTTCAAAAATATTTCAAAATGAGTATGAGAGTTTTAAAGTGAAATAGGTAAGTAATGGCATTGGACAAAGAGGATAGTTTGTTTTGAATTTGGATTGCATAATGTAAACTTTTTGTACCAAGTTATGTATAACTACTTTCTATGCTTTTTCGTTGGCTCAACTTTGGATGGTTTTTTTCCCTCTTACTTGTAGGTCTCGATCTCTTTCAAAACAGGACAAATTTTCCTCCCGTTGTACTCCGAGGAACACAGGTCCTCAGTCACGCGATTCCCCACCTAAACGCGGTAATTTGGGATGATTCATTCAAGATCTCAACATGTCCTTTATGCTTTAGTAAATATTATATACTAAAAATAGAGTTTTTATTGTAGATACTGGTATTGCAAACGAGAAAGATTGGGGCATCAGTTTGTTACATGAAAATGTCAATGAATCTGGTATAAACGAGGATGGAAGTACTTGGTATCGAGAAAGTGGAGAGGATGGTGGCGAAAATGGATATAAATGCAGGTGGACAAGAATGGGTGGCCAAAGTTATGACGGTACTTCAGAGTGGAAAGAAACGGTATTTCAGTAATCTATTACATAGTATTATGTTTTCTTAGTGATATATGTGAATCCTGATTTTATTAATATTACATTTGAAATTGAACTTTGTTAAACTACTTACTCGTGATAATATATATAACATATTTGGGATCCACTAGTGGGTGGGCACATATCTATGAAAAATGTTCGCCATTAAAGTTTGTTCAAGCGTTTTTTGGTATTGTCTTATGTAGGAGAACAATATCTTTAATCTACTCCCAATCGTTGTTGATCTATATTCTTGTCAAATTGCGAGTCTATCATTGCAAATATTTCAAAGTTTTAGACAATTTTGTTTGTATATTAATTGTGTCTTATGTAGTGATTTTGTAGTTTCTTACTAGCAGTTAACATGTCCTTATCTCAGTGCTGTACTTTTCCCATATAGCTTAGATAAAATGGACAGGTTGACGGAAAACCTCAAACCTTATGCATCTTTCTTAACCACAAGAAGTAGATTGATACAGCCGGAAAACCTCAAACCTTTTTCTACTAAATGCTGCAGTGACTTGTTTATTTTCATTACTTACAAAGTATCATCCCAGGTGGATGACTTTAATTGGATTTGTTCATCTCCTTGACAGTGGTGGGAGAAGAGTGATTGGACAGGATACAAAGAGCTAGGTAATGTAACGTTTATTTTTTGGTTTTTCCTTTCTTATTTTTATGAGTTACATATTTATTCCTTTAATACTAATATAGGGGTGGAGAAATCTGGAAAGAATGCTGAAGGGGATTCATGGTGGGAAACATGGCGAGAAGTTCTTCACCAAGATGAATGGAGGTTTTGTTTTCATTTATTTACTTGGTTCTTTTAATTTATTTTCTTTAACCGGCCTTACGAATGTGCAGCAATCTGGCCAAGATAGAGAGGAGTGCGCAAAAACAAGCAAAATCGGGTACCGAAAATGCTGGATGGTACGAGAATTGGTAAGAGAAATTTTGTAGCTAAGCTTTTGTGAATTGTGCAACCAAGGAAACATTTACTTATTTGTAAATCTTCTACAGGTGGGAAAAGTACGATGCTAAGGGGTGGACTGAAAAAGGGGCACATAAGTATGGTAGACTTAATGAACAGTCTTGGTGGGAGAAGTGGGGAGAGCATTATGATGGGAGTGGATCTGTTCTAAAATGGTATTTTCTCCTTTTTCCTTCCTTATGCTTCTATCAAGGATAAAC
Source organism: Vinca major (assembly GCA_028566175.1). Classification (NCBI taxonomy): domain Eukaryota; kingdom Viridiplantae; phylum Streptophyta; class Magnoliopsida; order Gentianales; family Apocynaceae; genus Vinca; species Vinca major. The sequence continues at coordinate 7,012 of JAOWBF010212256.1, forward strand.
GAGGTTGTTACTCGTTATTGTTCATTGAAAATTTTGTGGCCATGCTAATTTAACCTAAAACATCTTTGACTGGATAATCTAAAATTAATCATTCTTCAGTCTTGAGAACTTAATGTTCGTATGTTCTTCACCATGGTAACATAGCCACTTACATTGATGGATCACATTGATGGAGAGTAGAAGAATGTATGATTATGCTTACTTTTTCTGGTTGTGTTAGTTTGGTTTCTAAGTTTTAGATTTGCCTCCATCTCAGGACAGATAAGTGGGCTGAAACTGAATTGGGAACAAAATGGGGAGATAAGTGGGAAGAGAAGTTTTTTGCTGGTATTGGCTCACGTAATGGCGAGACTTGGCATGTCTCACCCAGTGGTGAAAGTATGTATGATTTGTTTGTTTACACGTTGAAGCGCCAACTTAACGTTCACACTAGTGAGAGTTTCATTGTTTAATTGTATTCTTTGAAATGTCCTGATAATCTCTTTTTTTTTTCTTTCTTATTTATAGGATGGTTTAGGACATGGGGAGAAGAGCACTTCGGAAACGGGTATGGAATTGGATACAAATGCTCTCCATAGCTAGGTTCACTCTCAATCCATTTAAATAATAGTATGTTTCTTGGAAATCTAATTCTTTGGCTATGGATTTTCAGTAAAGTGCACAAATATGGTAAAAGTACTACTGGTGAAAGCTGGGACATTGTTGTGGATGAAGAAACTTATTATGAGTGAGCTGACATCCCTTTGTTTCTGTTTTTGTTTTTTAATTAAATTAAAGCAGGATTTTATTTGTTTATTTATTTTTATATAACTAAGTTAGATACATCCCTGGGATATATACACCATACAGAAGAGTCTCCACGAAAATCATATACTAAAGGGAAGGGGTCTGATCAAGATTACATCCTGTTTCATAAACTTTTTCTTATGTTATTGATATTCAGAATTTCATCCTTCTATTAACACGAATAAACTTATATCTTTTTAAGGGCTGAACCTCACTATGGATGGGCGGATGTGGTGGGAGATTCAACTCAATTGTTGTCTATCGAGCCTCGAGAAAGGCCACCGGGTGTTTATCCAAATCTTGACTTTGGTTCAAGTTCATCATCAACTCCAGATGTTGAAATTGAGTGAGAATTGCTAAAGCATATATACACTTGGCGGGTTAAGATATAGTTTGAGGTTTAATTTAAGATTTAATTCAATTGTAGTTTTTTATGAAACCATCCCCATTGCAGAATGGTTCTTTTCTAGTACTATTATTTTATTCATTGGATTCATGATTATTTTCATATCCATTTTTTGTTACGCAAGTTATTTATAGTTTCGAACTTTATACTCTTAGCATCAGGCGAACTTGCTTGTGCAGATTACTACTGGTTGAATATTTACTTACGGTCTATTTTGGTGGTGTGGTCATTATGATGAGCTTTTCTTTCTTGGAGCACCTGCAATAGAAAAGTCCAAAGTGGGGTTTTTATTAATCACTTTTAATATTAAAAATTCCTTGATCCCATTAATTCTTCTCCTACAATAAATAATCAAAGCTTTTCTCTCTCAAAGCCTTTTAAATTTATATTCAGCAAAAAAAAAAAAGCCTTTTAAATTTATAGCCCACTTTTAAAGCCTCTATTAGAGGTACTCTTAAAACTGATTCTTTAAAGCATTCGCAGCCTAGAATTGGAAAAAGCATTCGTAGCCTATGTATGTTGACTCACAAATTTATGCCTGGAAATGGAAATTTCAAAGCATTCATTTAAGCAAAAAATGAAAAAGAAAATTCAAAGCATGTGGTCACTTAGAAGCATTCTTATTCTTATGGATGGGCACCACATTCCTCCCATATTTACAAATAAATCTCATAATGACGATTTTATGATTTAATTTTTTTATTAAAGATGGGTTTTTGGCTATATTACTCAGACTCGAGTATACATGTCGAGTATGAATATGTATTTAGATGTTAGATATTTAAATATTTAAATTAAAGTGTTTGATCGATTTTGATCAAATCTAATAAGTGTATCATACACATACATATATCGAGTCATTTTGATATAAGTATAATATAGATAAATAAAGTGTTCGAGTAACATATGTTTTTTTTTATCTACAACCGACCCAATCAATTGGCCAAATTTTACAACAGAAGTTGGCCATCTGTCCAATAATAGTTGTCCAAAATCTACTATGACGGAGAATCTGATGTTTAATTTTAATTTTTATAAAATATATCACCTATTTAAAAGTAAAACATTTATGAAAATATTTTTCTCAAACTACCATTCATATATTTTTAAAACAAATATCTTTGGTCCAATAGTGACGTATCTCAAGTTATCACATGCAAGTAGGGGTGAGCAAATTCGGTTTTTGCCGAATTCCGATCGATTTCAAATTGAATTTGGCAATTCGAATTCGGTGAAATCGGCCAAATTCGGTAATTCGGTCGTGACCGAATTCTAATTGATCGAATTTAGTGCGGTTTCGGTCAGACTAAATTTGACCGAATTCGAATTTGATTTTTTAAATAAATTAATAATATTATTATATAATAAATATATATAGTAAGTTTATAAAAAAACCTCTAACTTAATTCATCTGCCTCTCTCTCGATAACCCTCACCGCCTCCGTCTGGCGATTTCTTTTTCCGCTCGCGGCTCGCCGGTGTCTCCCCTTTGTTCTTGTTCGTCCGGCCCACCGGCGCCGCCTCTTGATCGATCAGTCATCAGTCATCACCGGCGCCGCCTGTTCCTCTCAGCAGCTTGAACAATGGCGGTTTCATTCTCTCATTGCTTTGTTTGTAAGACTTTAAAATTCTGAGCCTCATTTCTTTATTCCCAAATTCTTAAACGAGCTTCATTGCTGTGACGATCTATTAGATAAAAGTCAGATCTTGAGCTAGCCCGTATCTAGGCAGCCATGGCTAGGTGAGCCTTTCTTTTTTCTCTGTTGAATGCTAGATTCTGAGCTTTTTATTATGTTTTGTTGATTATTTTCGAATTTTCAATTATATTTGAAACTGGGGGAGTATATATATTAACATTTGAGCTTAGAGAAAAACGTTGAGGGTTTGAGAGCAGTTGCTCCTCTCTGCATGCTAATGATATCCTCAAGTAGTCAAAAGAATTAGCAACTCTTTCTTGGGGATCTGGTTAAGGTGCATTATGCATGGAATCTTAAACTGTTGATTTGCGATTTAATGTTGAAAGTAATATCTATTCTTCTAGTTTATAATGAATCAGTTGTTTCTTGTTAGATACATTGGAGCACGACAAATTCAGTAGAATTTAACACGCAAGCCTAGTTGGATAATGTGGGATTCTGATCATTCTAGAGTTTTGACTTTTGATCTTTATGTAGAATCTCCAGAAAACTCAATAATTCTTTCAAGAGTTAGAGAATTGAGGGTCCGGAGATGGAGGTTTCTAAGGGTGGTTGCCCCTCTCTGGTTCCGATGATTCAATTTAAAATCAACAGCCCTTCTGTGGTTTAACAACAAGTAACCCTTTCATGGCTATGAACTCCTCCTAGAGCAGTTCTTTGTTCGTTTCTGCTTTCAGGGCAGAACCCGGAAACTTAAATCCCTTCCCAGCACACAAGAAGCTATGACGATCTCTTCCATAAATAAAAGTCAGATCTTGAGCTATCTCGTATCTTGGCAGGGCAAAAATCCATCTATCGATTTTTGCAGCCATTGCGAGGTAAGCCTTTGCTTTTTTTCTCTGATGAAAATGGCAGATTCTGAGCTTCCTTTTTGCTTTGTGCTGATTATTTTAGCAATTTCATTTATATTTGAAACGGAGGGAGTATGTTTATTAACATTTGGTCTTATAATTGCCAAGCCCGATTGAGGCTATAACACGTATAGGGCTTAACTTCAAATATTGATACTTTGACGAACAAAGTACCTTGTTTTTTGCTTCTTTAATTTTCGATGTATGTCCTAAACAACTTATATTATGGAATGAAGGTAGTATTCTTTTACGGGGGTTCTTTATCTGAATTTGGACGAGGTGTGCTTGTGTTCGATAAAAATAAGGCTGTGATGATATTTCCTTTAGGATTTTTGCTTAGAATGTCAATGATTTTGCTATTCTGTGCGCAAATACCCCTGTTTCCTCTTATCACTCTGTTCCCCAAACTACTCTTTCATGTTTTTGATGGACTTGGACCATATTTTTTAAGATGTCATGGTTCTGACAAATAGAGAGAACAATCCGACCTATATCTTGGCAGGGCGAACCCTGATGGTATGTGGAAAATGGTGGTTTTCTTCCTAACATTTTCGCATGCAATCGGTTATTTGCAGCCATGGCAGTGCCGGCTGTATTCTCTTCCTGGCCGAACAGATCTGAGCCTCAAGTTGAAAACCAAAATACCCTTCAGAATATGGGTTTGTTGCATCTGTACCTTATTATATGCTATTTTTGCCTTGATTGCATTTTACTACTATTAAGTTAGGAGGAGATTGCACTTTAGTCCCAAATGTTGAGAAATTTATCCAGCTCTGATGTATGGTTTTGATCACTCGGGGATTTTGATCATTTTGTAAAATCTCTGGAAATTCAAGAATTCTTTCAAGAATTAGAGAATGAGGCTCGGGAGATGGAGGTTTCTAAGGGTGGTTGCCCCTCTCTAGTGCCAATGATTCAGTCTAAAAATCAACAGCCCTTCTGTTGGAATGTAGTATGGATATACAGTATAACCTCTATAAATTAATACTCATGCTTCTTCTCTTCTTCGCCAAACTGCCGAACAAAATCAAAGGTAAATCATCTCACATTGTCTTTTCTCTCATAACTTAAGATTTCCCTTCTTTTCGTTTCTCTCCTAAACTACCAAACTAGCCCAAGTTATGAGAGAATTTGGATCATAGAGGCTGGGATTTTTTGGGGGTTGTTGCCCCTCTATGCATCTTCAAACCCTCTGATGGGAGAAAATCTTCAGTGCTATGAAACTGCCAGAGCAATCCCTCTTTCTTCTTTTTTCCTGCCATCAGGGACCCAAAGCCTTGAATCCCAACGCATGAGAGAGGCTGTGATGATCTTGAATTCAGACATTGATCTAACCCGTATCTTGGAAGGGCAAAAATCTGTGGGTTTTTGCAGCCATGGCGGTGTTAGCTCTTTTTCCTCGGATGAATGGCAGATTCTGAGCTTCTTTTGGTTTGTGCTTATTATTTTTGAAGTTTCAATTATTTGAAAACGGAGGGAGTATTATATGACTTTTTGTTCCCTAACTATTTCGGTAGATGTCATACAATAAGAACAAAATCAAGCAACAATTTGGGATTTGTCCCTAAAATCGCAAAGCAACTGGGATTTGTTATCTTGTCCAGCTGAAAGGATCTGAGCCTCAACAAGAAGGGTAATGCTTGAAGGGTTACAGGTGCAACAATGCAGGGGCGGGGTAGTCGTCCTCGAAATTTCTAAAAGTACTATTAGATATAATAAATTTTATATATAATTTGGAATATTTTATCAAATTCGCCTCCCAAAATTTTTTTTGCAGTTTTTATTTTTATGTAGTTTGAAATACTATTACAGTATTCGCTCTCAACGTCAAATTTTTGGCTTTGTCCTTGCAACAATGTCAAATTTTGAATGTTTGTTTCGTTTTTAAACGTTTGATATATTTTGGCTAACCTCTATAAATTAGTACTCGATAAATTAACATCATTCGAGTCCCTTTAGGTTTTTGATCATTTTGTAGAATCTCTAAAAACTCGAGAATTAGGCTCCGGAGATGGAAGGTTTCTATGGGTGGTTGCCCCCTCTGGTGCCAATGATTTCAATTTAAAACTCATCTTACGTGTCTCTCTCTCTCTATATATAATCTGATTGTTGAATTAAAAAGTTGGGATGAAATAAAGATTAAAGAGTATAAAATGAAAATAATAATTAGAATTTGATATGTTATTGATCCTAAAATTAAAAGAGTATTTTTAGGGTCTACTTGGATTGGGTTTAGTTTGGGTTTGGGTTTGGGATTGACTGAAACTGAGTTTGGAACCATACTTGGATTGGGTTTCAATATGAAACTGGGTAAAAAAAAAACCCAAACAAAACCCACCACAGTACCCACTGCCCGTCATCCGGATCTGGGTTAAGGGTCATTACAACCCGGTTAGTAAAACCATCAACACATTCCATCTTTTCTTCACGCGCTTCCCCCTCATCAATTCCTCCTCCTACTCCGCTGAATTCTTCATCAATTCTTCATCAAATCCTCCTCATCAATTCCACCTACTCACTGATTCCACATCAATTCCTCCTCATCAACTCCTCCTACTCTCCTAATTCCACATAAATTCCTCAAAAACGGGCTTCAATTCCTCCTTCAAAGGAGTATTTCTCTCCCACTTTTATACCGTCTTTCTCAAATTCACTGTTTAGCAGTGTTTATTAAAGGTAAACCCTAGTTCTCATTCATATCTCTCTCAGAAGGAAGCTCAAAATGTGTATCATTTGTGTTATAACGTTTTGAACTACTGTTGATTGTATACTTGGATTCTTTGCTCACCAAATTAGGTAAATTAATTCTCTTGGATGTGTTTTTGTAGTTTTTCAGCAATGGGTTTCTTGTTTTTGTGGTTAGCTAACCAGTCAATTGGAGCTTTCACTTTTATTTTTCTTTTTCTGAAATGGGTTCTTGGTTCGTTGAATTATTTCTTGTTTTTCTTTGGCAGTATGTTCAATTCTTATGGAGTTTTCTGAAATTATATCAGTTATGTACCATCTGAAAACAACTTTATTCAAGGAGGAAAATGAAATTTAAAACAGCAATAGAAAATGAAAGTAGTCATTTGCAGGAACATAACCACATGACTCAACCTCTTGAGTTTCATTTAGGTGCCAACCTAATTCAATTTTTAATTATAGTTTTTATTTTACTTGTAAAATGACAAATTTAGAATAGCTGGAATTTAGAACCAATATTGTTGACACATAATACTCCGGCCTTACTAAAATACATAGGCCGCACGTTTCAAAGTAGACCTTACATCTTTATTTGTATTGTAGAGGTGAGATCAGTTTGTCAATTTTTTGTCAACTCTATTCTACAATTATTAGTCTCTCTTGAAACATAAAGGGGGGGTGTACATTGTTTCACTGTGGGGCTCTCCCCGGTTCCAAAGTTTTGAATAGACCTTGCTTATGAATAGTTTTATTAAGAAAAGATAGTGCAGGGAAGAGGGAATCCGACTAGTTTTATTAGTAGTTTTTAATGTATTTTGTGTGGTTAAAGTACTTCAACTCTCTAATTCATTTGCTATTTTAGAGACATCTGACTAGGCAGAATAGTCTTCATTTACAACATGTTCTAACAGTGCCAAAGAAATTGCATTCTTGTCTCGATAAGGCATGTAAAATTACGAGTCGGATATTTGATTGTTAGATTATTACTAAAACGATATGTATGTCAGACTTGTTCTTTGAATGATGGATTACAATCTGGTTCCTTCATGTGACTCACTCTAACATTCATACAAGAAGCGTCTTGTGAATAAGACTGTTTTCATGATTGTTAAAGAGTGTGACACGAAACATCCGTATGCGATGCCTAGATTAATGATTTGTATTACTAAGAAATGAATAATAACTTAGTCATTTTAAGAAAATTTTGATAAAATGACCATTTGATATATGATGTAGATTATGCTTCTTATAAAGTAAACCACAGTCCATGATCTTTCTTGTTTTGTGGTTAGGTAACCACTCACTTGAAGCTTTCAATTGTATTTATATTTTTCTGAAATGGGTTTAGTTTTCTTTAAAATAAATCTTGTTTTTTGGCAGTTTTTATTAATACTATTATGTTGTATTTCTCAAATGGTTTGCTTGTTTTGTGGTAAACTTACCAGTCACTTGGAGCTTTCAATGTGCAACAAGTTCTCCGTATAGACCATTAATGACTTCAATTAACCAACAGCCATTACGTAGCAGTGATTCATTGAAGTTGAAGGTAAGCATCTCCATTCACTGTCTGGAGCAATGTTATCTGATGCCGAATTTTTTACCGAATTTTTTTCCCCCTCATGAATAGCACATTGTTTTGCATTTGACAAAATGAATTTTCTTGCAGCAACTCACCGTTCCTAAAAATTCTGGTGGAACTACGCCATCTGAAATTCCCCCGGAAAAGGTGTGTTCTCTTCTACCATTAATTGTAAATTTGTCTACAAATTTACCAAAGTATGAATTCTAACTTTAAGCAATATTCATCGTTTGAATTTTTTTAGATCGAATTGAAGAATACTCCTGTCACAGAGCTTGACGATAGGACCAGTTCCACCGAATCAAGTAGTTATCCAAGCCCCCTGCAAAAAAGACGAAGAAAACTTTTTGTAATGATGTATTCTGTCGTTTTAACTCATTAAGAATAGTTGAACTATATATGAGTTATTGAATTTGTTCCCGTATTATTTTGATTTGATT
>JAOWBF010212346.1:0-15453 GCA_028566175.1 Vinca major
TCCCAGGATTGTCGGCCAGCTGGGCTGCTCGACCGTCAACTGGCGGCCTTCCCGGCCAATAAGCTACGTGTGCGAATAAGCAAGCGGCGACAAGTCCCCATGGGCCGCAATCCATGGCCGTTGCGGAATTCTATTGCAGGCAATTTTACAAGATACTATCATCGGAGCTTTGCTCTTCCTCGTGGCTCTTCTCCAAGAGAGCATGGGAGACAGATTCCATAGTTTCCTGGTTGACGGCAAGATTGCGGCCAAATGAAACGAAAATTGTGTTCACGCCATCTGCCACGGCTGCTTCGAAACAGTTTGCAGGAGCTATTTGGCGAAGATTTCGGTCATAGAATATTGCCTCTTGCTCTCTCGCTTTGCTCTTCGCAAAAGCCTCTACCGACTCAGGATTTGACGGATCGATCATCGCTTGGTGGATGATTTCTTTCCACTCCCCGCGGTCATTCCTTCCCCTAAAGATAATCGGGATTCTTGGGGCTCCATGTGCTGATGTGTGCTGAGACTCGCTTATAAAACTTTGATCACAGACTCCTTTCGTAGGCCTTGACTTCTCACCTACTTTTTGGTTGATCACTTCCTTTGCTGATTGCGATGCGGAACTCGGGAATGTCAGAAGTGCTTTGCCGGGTATCCTGGCATCTCGGGGCTGTTCACTTTCCATTGGAGAGCTCCCGTAATTATCTGTAAAATCTTGAAAGTTGACTCTTGTCTCTCTGGATTTCTTCAGTTTCGCCTTTGGCCTCCTTTTCCCTTCTCGCGGGTATGTGTATTCCTTGCTGTATCCAAGAGATCCAATCGGCCTCTTTTGACTGGTAGAATGTTGAATCTTGTGCATCAACTCACTTGTTTCGTGGCCATCAATCCCGATTTCTACACCAGAATTTTCGATACCTTGTGATTCCACAGTCTCTTTAGATGTAGTGTCATTTTCTCGTTCATCAAACGAACAGGGTAGTCTGTTGTGCGTCGACTCTAAAGTCTCGGAGTTTTCGAGGTCTGAAAGGATGAAGGCTTGTCCAGATGCTGACTGCTTCAATATCACCCCATCTCGTCGCGACTTATGCTCAGAGCATTTTTGGGGAGATATTTCAAGCCACTGTGTAGCTAATTGATCTTCCCCCCCGCTGCTGTGCGATGATTCGTGTAGCAAGTCATCAGCTCTAGCGGACACATCATTTACCATTGATGGTTGTGTGCCTTCCGAATTTGCACTTTTCTCAGCGTCGCCATCCTCCGAACCCTCGAGGGATTCTGACGGAGGAATGAATATCTTTGCAGACGTGGTCAAGGGCGCTTCTGGTGCTTGTTTTCCAGCTTCGTTCGGAAGCTCCTTTGTCTGTGACTCGAAATATGAATCTCTTTGTCGTGCCATCGAGTCTTGCCGATGTAGACGATTATTTGGAGTAGTAAGTTCATCAATCTCCCTTTCTAGTATTTTTTGATTTTCTTCCAAAAAAGAACGTTCCCTTGGCTTTCTCCAGGTCTCAACATAGGGGTTCTCGGCTCCTCGGTCGCTAGCTTTGACGTGAGCCTCAAAAGGACTTCGACTTCTTTGGGAATCCTTCTCTGACCCAGTGTGACTTAAGCGACGTTTACGATATGTGTCCATTTTCAACCTCGAGTTTTCGCGAAATTCTTGCTCAACGCTTATTGCGTCCCATGGATCTATACCATTGGGCTGTTCTTCCATGGCCACATCTTCAGGTGAAGGATCGCGCGAAGGCTCGGCTTCCACGTCCAATTCGCTAGCATTTTCCATCATTTGGCTAGATTGACTGTCAATGTCACTTAAACTGCTCTTCATTGTGCTGTCGGATTCTATTCCTTCTTTCTCCGCGTACATTGGATTTGAATTTCCTTCAATATGTGCCTTTTCTGACAAAGAATTCGTGGTTTCGTTATCATGCGGTATCTCAGTCATTTCTGATCGCTCAAGGGTAATTTCAGACCGAGTATCACTTGACAAAGAATCACACTCATCCATGGTTGAACTTTGATCTTCCTCTCCTGCTCGGTTGTATATTATATTCGGGGATATCGTTGTTGAGAGATCTTGCAAGTTATTGCGGGAGGCCTCTTTCTTCTGATCGTTTCGTTTCTTCTGCTTCTCTAGACGATTCATTATCTGTGCCTCCTGCTTGCGCCCCCCATGGTGATTTCTGCGTCGTCGATGGGCTTTTTTTACTCTAGTCGCCTGGCTTGTAGAGGGTATTTGCTCATGCATAGGTACGAATAACGGTGACGCGGAACGAGCTGTACCTTCGTCTTCGAATGCAATCTTTTGTCCCGGGAAAAATTTGAAGTAGACAGATTGTCGTACAAATAGTGATGTGACTTTCCGGGGAGTTGATGAAGCTGGGCAATGAAAGTGTTTCAGGAAAAGGAAACGGCGATCCCCATTCTGGTCTTGAGGCTGCGGCTTGCCACGACGGGTCTTAAGCGGGGCCTCCCTCTGATGAGCAGTCACTGTTTTCGACTCAGAATTCCGTGGGGAGGCTAGTTCGAAACACTGGACAACACGTTCGACAAGTGACTCAAAATCATCGTTGTCGAATGTGAACAAATGAGGCTTCCGCGCCTTGAGTAATGCTTCACGGGCGATCTGTTTATCGGGAGATTCTTTCAACAAAGCATTGATTTTCTCAGACTTGTATCCAAGTTTATGAGCTAACGAGGCAAATTCGAAAAGAGTCTTTTGGTCCGCCATCTGCCAGTCCTTTACCACCTGGTCCTTTTTTTGTGGCTCCTTGGGCATCTTGAGGTAGTGACGCATAGCGTACAGCCAAATCTGGCGATAGGCAACTTCGGCTGGATCGACCTCGGGCAACAGGTAACTCCTAGAGTCAGTTTCAGAGACTTGTATCAAATATCCCGAGATCCCGGAGTAGGGCGATGAGAACGCATGCTGCATCGCACGTCTAAGGGTAGGTTGGAGCTTCGTTAGGGGAATCAGCCGTTTTATGCAATTAGCGCAAGATTCCAAATACCAGGTGTCTTGAAAGAAGGAGTCAAGTGATGGAATGATACATTTCTTCGCTTTCATTTTCTTCCAGATTGAGTGACGCTCTTTCATACTGAAATTTGGAAATGCTTCACCACTCAGCACAAGTCCTTTTGCGGTTATCTTGTCTCTTTTCGAAATTCCAGGTGCCAACAGCTGTAAACATTCCACGGTACGAGTGTCAAGTCTCATCATTCTCGCCTGTTTATGTTTGCAGAGAGACGCCCAATAACCGTACAAATCTTTTAAACCGTTCACCAATTCCTATCCTTGTGAGTCATGACATTATGATTGAAGGTTTATCGACCTTGGCCACTTACCTCGTTACAGCCAATCGCCAACGCTCTGGCAACTGAGGAAAATTTCATGCCGTGCTCAAGTAGCCCAGGCAATGATAAGAGAGAGTCCATCGCAGCCCGAACTTCCTCGTGAGAGTCAAGCTGGCGGAATCGCTTCAGCTTATCGGCATCCAGGCGAGCTTTCCATCGCTTTTCGAAATGTGCATTGGCACTGTGTTGGTACTGCCGGATTTTACGATAGACTTCACCGTCAGTTGGCTTTTTCTCATTTCCGTATTCTTCCACCAAGGTAGTTTGAAGAGATAAACTTATGTCTTAAGATATCGTTAGCGAAAAGCTTCTTTGCAAAAGAGGTGGGATTGAAAAAAATGCGATCAAATCCCATTTTCTTTCATAGTGAGTGATCACCGACCATCTAAGTATAAATCGACAGCCCACCATTGATCATACTCCGATAGGAACTCTTCTCCCGCTTTCAAACGGTGTTGTCCGTGTAGACATTTAACTTGGCCAGGAGAAAATCGCAAAAAAGGGTACTGATTGGAATGCGTGGTCATCAATTGTACTTTGCTCACACGCGATTTTCGCAACGCAGTATCAAAATTACGACTTGATACAACAGCCGTTATGTGGTTTGCGATCTCAAGCCGCTGACACCCCTCTCTATTGAAGATTTTGCATAATCTAGTCACATTCCTTAGATCCAGAGATCGACAAATTTCAGTGTGCGGGCTGATGTGCTTCAAATTCACACGTGCTGTGCCTTGATATTTTTCGTTGCTTTCCGTAGCCACTTGTGCTTCATAATCGGTATACATGGGCGGCTGCATTGTTTCGTTGCTGATGATATAAGATTAGTGCAGTCAGTGTATGATATAGCTTAACATCCCTAGAAATTCTTACCAAGGGATCGCTGTGGATAAAGTTCGTTGCTCAGAGCATAATTCAAGTGCTGTATTAATCCATTAATGAGGGCGGTTATCCTGACCTTACTACAATTCTACTCCACGTATTTAAGTATCTTTACCTTTATCTTCGAAATATATATCATATCTTTCAAGCAAGGCACGTCGCACCTTATAGTATTTGCAAGCATGGCCCTCGACTCCGATAAGCGTAACACATTTGTTGATTTTGGGGGGTTTCGCGAAGTCTCAAGCGAAAAGTTGCCACCTGTGAAACACCAAGGCCACCAGATTCCTTGGAATGACAAGAGACCTAATGGACATTCAGGGCGTGGGACAGGAAAAGTCATTAAAGGAGGTATCAAGGACCTTGCGCTGCAACAACTAAATCAAGGTAGCATCACGCCCCAATCCTGTATTTTGAGACATGAATCTCCTTGGGATACCTATAGGGCAACACTTTCCTGTGAGATAGCGGGAAGTGTAATTATTGCTGCGCAGCGATCAGACCCGACTCGTGTAATTGCGATCCGGCAGTATACGAATGAAAATTTACAGCCAATAATAGAAAATTTCCGTCGCTTGAGCCACGAAAATATTTTGTCCGCGCAGGAGTGTTTCATAACCGACAATTCACTTTTCGTTTTGGTAGAAGACTTGCCGCTTTCCCTCGAACATCTTGTTGGATGTCGTACGCTTTATCCCACCGAGAGTGAACTGGCGTCGATGCTTTGGCAGGTAAGTTGATCTGTTCGTGCCGCCACAAGCGAGAGACTTACTGATGTGTATTTTGTTTTTGAGCAGATCCTCGCCGGGCTTTGCTATCTAAGTGAGAATGGATGGGAACACCAAGAGCTGCAGTGCAGGAATATCCTTCTCGGGCTTGATGGATCCCTGAAAATTGGTGCTTTCCGCCCCACTCCCCCTTCTACAGCCACGTTTTACTAATTGTAATTCTGGCAGCACATCTAGAGTCATGTGAATATAAACCGTCCTCGGCGCAAGAAGATACACATATTAAAGGACTTATTTGTATTTCGATGGAGTTGATGCAGAAATATACCAAAGACGATGGCAGAGCGGGGGTCGATGACCTGGATCGTTGGCCAATCGAATCGGATGCTTTTCGGTTTCTCCTTGCCATATCAGACACAAACTCCTTGAGGCTTTTGAAAAAGGTCAAAACTCAATGATTGAATTTTCGACTCCTTGTTTTATGCTTGCCTTTGCTGACAACACCCTAGCAACCATTATTCCAACCTCGAAACTTACGTCACGGTAAACTAGTACTTCTGGCTCGGACAGTCATCGTTTCTGCGAGGATTTTTTACACACTTTTATAATTCATTGTCCTTTTGTTTCAATCTAGGATATTGATCTCAATGAATATTTACTACCTAATCTAGATCCAATACATAATCCTCAAAACCGAATAGGTTTTTTTTTTTTAATTTCTACAGTACTACTTCGTGTTGCTTTGGTTTCTATATCACTTCCATTGCAGAGCTTCGTATTTCTTTTAAAGATATCGGAAGGTGTATAGAAAGCCTGACTTGTGCTTGCCAATCTTTTTTTAAATACCTACAGGTGCTTTTATATGGGTTTCAAAGTTTTAAAAATTTGAATTTAGCACAATCTACTATATATTACACTCCATTGCAGAACAACAAACTACTATGGTTCATCGGGAGTTGAATATCTAACAATACTTGTTCCTGCCATTGTGCATTTCTCAGGTTGGGTTTATGCTTTACACTACATACAATATCATATGTTTCACTCTAAACAGAAAACTAGCGTCATGTTTGCAATAGACGCTATTCTACTAAAGATATAGTATCTTTGTCCGAAGATGCAATGGATGCAGTTATTCTCTAAATCGCCTTGGCCAGTATATGCTAAGTAATTTTCTCTTGCCGTCACTGCCAAGCCCTTAGCGCGGTATATTCATTGGAGTGGGCACATCAAGTTGAGGGGGTACATTGTGTAAACTTGCCAAACCGCAACTTAGTGGGGCGGTGCTCAATAAGCCATGGACGCTAAGGCCTTGGTAGTCGGACTAAGAAAGACTCTTAGTGTTTATAAATTACACACCATATGAGGGTATCTCAGCGCTGCCCTTAGATTGATGACCAACCCAGTACTTGATCTACGCTAAGCCGCTGCAAGGGGCTAGGAAAAGATTTCCAAGCGTGCACTGGTCAGGATAATTTCGAAAATCACTGTATGTAGATTTTACTTCATTTTACTCGTAATTCCGTTTTTGGAGTGAGTATCTCTAATAAGAGCTGAAATAAGCTACAGAGTCACCCCTCATTGCGATCTAAGGGAAATAGGCTAAGCATTTTGTGCTCCAAACCTCGCAAATATATGATGGTCCAGGTTATTGATGTTTTAGTGAGGCTTCCGAGGTCTCAAATCTCCTGCATGAAATAACAGAAATCACCATTTGTCGCAATATCAGATGAAATACATAACCAATTATGAGGGCGGCAAGAGCTTCCTCGGCTAGCTCCAATTTGTTGTGGTTTCAAAGCTGGACCAAAAGCCAGGTTTCGATCTGCTTTAGTCCTATTATTCTACACAATGGATCAGATTTAAGAGAAATGCGCAGCCATCGTGCCGCTTCCAACAAATTATAATACAATATGAAACATACTCCTTGATCTCAGTACTTTTGCAGTCTTCCCGCCGGAAAATAATGGAGCTACTCTTATTTTACGCCATATCCGTTGGCGGAATTCTAGCCATTCTGGTTTTCAGACGCAATGCATCCTTCGTGATTCAGCTCGTTGACCAACTGGGAACATTTTTCTGGAAATATTTTGTATACCCGTATTTCGTTAATCGCCACCGCCTATGTGGACCATGGAGCCGCGCCAATGTGATCTTATGTGGTTCATATGCCGTTATCCAAATATTTTTCATATCATTTCAAGTCCACGACATAGAAATGGCAGGTCGGCGTGCGGGGACATTGTCGGTTATCCATATGGCACTACTCATCCCTATGAATCACCTAAGCTTTTTCGCGAATATTACTGGAGTCTCTCTAGTAGTTTGTCGACGGATACACAAGGTAGCGGGCTTGATGACAGCTGTTCTTCTGTGTTTTCACATCATTTTACTCATGAGTAACAAAGAAAAGCCATGGAGTTTGAGTCATGATCGAAATCTTTTTGCTCTCCTTGTATTAATCCCTCGTTATGCTGTTTATTCTGCGCGTTTCAAGATGGCTGACGTAACTGAATAACTCAGGGTTCTATTGCAGCAGTCGCCCTC
This sequence comes from Vinca major, assembly GCA_028566175.1. Taxonomy (NCBI): domain Eukaryota; kingdom Viridiplantae; phylum Streptophyta; class Magnoliopsida; order Gentianales; family Apocynaceae; genus Vinca; species Vinca major. The sequence continues at coordinate 7,494 of JAOWBF010212346.1, forward strand.
GTTGTTTTTTCAATCAGTTTCATCCGGCGACGTTGGTTCGAGATCTTCATCCGTTCACACCAGTGCCTCGCTGCTCTCTTCGTATATTCCACATTGCGCCATTTGCCAGCTAAAGCTGTTGACTCTCGAATCTACATCTATGTATCATTGGGGGTACTTGCCACCACGACGGGCGTGCACGGCGTACTCTTCCTATTCCGAAATAGAATTTTCACAGCAAAATTTCACCCAAGAGCGTTGATCACTTGCGAGCGAACCGAGCCCGGGCCAAATAGTATGGGCCAAGAAGGCAAGCCACTCAAAATTCGTATAGTTCTGCCCAGGCCACTTCGAGTGAAAGCTGGCCAGTATGTCAACCTTTGCTTACCGACGGTTAGTATTATGTCTTGGACACAGACTCACCCATTTATGGTGACTTCGTGGTCCCCAGAGAAACAAGATGTCTTAGAATTGTTCGTGGAATCACGCCGTGGCATCACAAAGACTCTCCATGCCCGTGCATGTTTTGATGGCTCCTCCTCCTATTCTGCATTCGTAAGTGGACCGTATGGAGCTAGTAAAAGTATGAATGACTACGAGTGTGTTCTGGCTATTGCGACCGACTTTGGCATTTCTGGGATAATTTCATACCTCAAAAAAATAATCTATGGGTATAATACCTCGACATCATACGTTCGCCGAGTTCACTTTGTATGGCAAGTACAGAGCTTAGGTGAGGAATTCAGCTTCTCAAATTCGACCTCCATTAATTATGTAGAGATCGCTAGGGCCTCGGAATCACTGCATAACGAACTTCTTGCCGACGACCTCCTGAAAAATGGCTATGTGGGTGACGTCTTCATTATTTCAAAAAGCTTGACTAATGGGTATCAAGATGCTCGAAATTTCTTTCTATACCAAGTTCAACAGTCCTAAAGGAGCTTTCGGCATTCGTGCTCCCATTTACAACGGAGAACCTGACTACGAATCGATTGTGTCAGAAGAGTCGACGGGGGTGAAGATTCCCCGCGTCACAGATACCAAGGAAGAGCAAGGAAAGACACTCGTTTTAGGTAAGACATAATCACTTCCGCGACTTGACGAATCATCTAATCCATGGACTCAGTGTCTGCTCAATCAGATGTCAGAGACAGGTTAAGGGTAGCTGTCAATATGCAATCAAATAGAAAGGTCTGCCTCTATGAAACCGATTTTCAGCCGAGTTAAACTTTAAAAGGGTTGCCATTCATGAAGAGTCCTACCAAAACTCGAGTTACACGACACGCCATTGGGAAAGTAATAAAGCTGTGCTTATTTATTGAGAATCGCTTCTGCTAGTACTCGTGAAATAAATCGACATTATTCCCTTGTTTATTGAACAAATTAAGTAAGGCCGCTCGTATATACCGGTGATCTGTTTTCAATACCAACGTGGGTTAAACGGGCGGACGCCGAACCTGTCTGGGATTACTGTGGGAATAAATCACCTGTTTGACTGATTCCTCGTTACTGTAATTCAAAAACATTCCGAAGCCCTGTTGCACTAATTTTCCTCTGGATATTTCGTTATGGGGGAGATCGCCAGGACCTAGTGCCCCGTTTCAATCGTATAGAATATTCATTATATGTTCATTTGATAAGTGTCTGACACCAACCTACAAATGTTCCTCAAACTTCAATGTACTTTGTCTCAGACAGACGGACGAAAATAAGATTATGAAGTCTCTTTCAACGGCTATAACCGAATTGCAAGACTTATATTCCTAGACCTATAGAAGTAGACTGCTTAAAATTACAGTAAAACGGTAAGATGATCAAAAATGGGTACAGTAATTCTGGTACTTTTCTCGAAATATTCTCGCAATGTTAAAACCGAAAGTGACCTTTCTTGTAACGTGACATGAAGCTCCAACGTTCCTAAGAGTTTGTGAATTTCCAGCGACGAGAACATCTCATGTTTACATTTTTCAACCCATTTTCACACCTAAGCATGATGTATTAATAGACATGTAATGTGCTCGATCTGCCCGTGGCTTGAATTTTCGGTCCTCAGTGCGAAAGGTGGTCTCGGTCTGATTCCTTTGGCATGGGTTCAGAAAAACCGGATTCTACGCAATGATCAAATGCGGGCGTTGATGAAAACTACTTATCGAGAGCACTATTGAAAGAAGTCGTACTGTATACTAATGCTTAGGGGTATATAGTACCAACTACTTCTATAGGTAAAGCAGGCACCCGACAAAAGAATCACTCAGCGTCGAAGTCTCTACTGGGTAAGGCGCTTTCGACTGCCATATTACGATAGATTCTCTCCATTCAGCTGATCCGGCATTTTAAAATTAATTATGGTTTAGTTTTGTAATATATATCTTAGAAGTATCTTATACTGTACTATCGCAAAGAATGAATTTAGTCATCCAATTTCAATTTTGAATATTCTGGTAAGGTTGGTGCGATGAGACAAACTGGTTGCACAGGAAAGAGAAATAACGGCAAATTCAACAACAATCTTCGATGATGAAAATTCTCAACCCTACCACTCTTTTTTTTTTTTGGTTAGAGAAATCCCCCAAAGTGAGTCAAGAAATAACCGACAATTCGAAATCGTCAAGATACGACGAAGTCTTTCGCAACGATGCAAGATAGCGTTTGGATACTGTTAGGATTGCTACATTGCCAATGTCGCGCGATCATTGTTTTCCAAGAACATTTAACGATTTGCCATCTTCTGGAATGTCCTTCCAAGATCCATATCATCCCTAACTTCGGCTCCTGCGTCCCTCAATCCCTTGATATAAATCTTGGCTGCCGCTATAAAGCTCGCAAAAAGTTTATCATCAAGCTTCTTCCAAGCAATGTTTGGATCAACATCATTTTTTTCCAGGAAGAGCTCATAGAAATCCTTGATACTTTCACCGGAGCTCTCAGTTGTAGCTTGTTGCTCTCCAGAGTTTTCCTCACTCGCTTGGTTCTGTGCAGCTTGGTTCTGTGTAGCTTGGTTCTGTGTAGCTTGGTTCTGTGTAGCTTGGCCCTGTGTAGCTTGGTTCTGTGTAGCTTGGTTCTGCGTACCCTGATCCGCATAGTCAGGCTCCGGCGTTTCTTTAAGTGGGGTGGGGCTTCTTTCTTCTTCTCTTCGATTTACTCCAGCCCAAGTAGGATCAAGCTTGTTTCCTGCCCAATCTCGGAACCTTTTCACTTGGAGGCATCCCATCGCATAGAATTTTCGGTCGGTTCGCGCGCTGGAATCTTTCCCCGAACTGCATAGTGCTTTATACTTTGATCGGTCAATCCAAACACTTTGGCTCTTATCACCTTGAGCTGCCGAACAACCTTCAAGCTCCACAAGTACACAACTGAAAGGATAAATATATCTCGCCTGCTCTTGTTTCCGAACTGGGTTTAGTTCTTCCACAGAGTTTAGAACGCCCAGCATAGTATCACCGCCTTGCTTTGGCAGCCAAGCAATAGCTTTGATTGGGCCAATTCTTCCTTTGTATTTGAGAGTATCAGCATCCTCGTCTCGCTCCATGGCTTTATTGTGAGGTGCCCCAAGAAGATTTGTAACTCTTGGTAGTTTTCTAGCCGCGGTGGGTCCATTCTTACTCCAAATCAGCATCGCGCTGTATCGTGGCCCGTACGATATGAGTGCTAGTTTGTGGCTTCTCGCGTGAAGTATCACTGTCCCATCATCAAGAGAAAAGCCTGTACCATATTGATTTTGCTCTGTCACGGTGGGGAGACTGAAGTCATCGAAATCCTCGGGCGACCGATCATTTTTAGGATCTGGTGCTAAGTCCTGTCTGTGGTCGAATTCACTGCCTTGGCGTTCGGATAATTCTGTCGATTCTCTTGGGTTATCAGGATTCAATATAGCTTCAACAGGTCCGCGTATGTCAGCAGATGCATTAGCACCATTGGAAGGAGCTATTTCAAGAGGAATTTTCTTGCCATGGCCGTTCATTTCAGAGTCTGGTGGCATTGAGGAAGCTGTATCTCCTGCTGGGTTTGTATCGTTTCTTCCTTCATCGGGCTCCATATCTCCATTGGACTCAGTTTCATTATCTCGTCGCTTTTCACCTCCATCCCTCTCCTGATCCTCCTCCGTTTCACTTGTTGCCTCCTCGCCGTTGTCTACCTCTTCGTCATCCAAGTCCATTGGCTCACCACTATCAAGCCGAGCCTCATTTGAATGTATTCTTTCAATTTCTGATTCAATTTCTTTCAATTTTTCCTCCAACTCAGCTGCATTGGACTGCAAGTTTTCCAATTCTTCTCCGAGCTCTGCCTTTTTTTCATCATCTTCTTCATCATTCAATCGAGTCTGGAGTTTTTTGATATTTCTAGTAAGTTTCTCAAGTTCTTTCTTTTTTGAACTTTGCTGGGTCGTTTGAGCCTCTTTTGATTTTTTTAGCTGTTTTTTTTTTGCGAGCTTATCCGTTCTGGTGCTCCGTCCACGTGAGCTTGTCTTAGCTGACTTTTCGATCTTTTGTTTCCCCTTCGAATCACCCGGTGCCATTTTGGGATAATAGCAAAAGATCTTCAATTAAATTCAACCAAGATTTTAAAGGGTGTCAGTTCCTTTTCTGGGGAAGTGGCTTGGTAAAAAGATGACAGTGTGATCCTCGTAGTTCGAGGGCAAGCGTAGTTAAATACCGCAGGTCATGAGGGCAAACACCCAATCAAAGGCTAGAATATCAGAGATGAGACGGAATATTTTTATCATATATGACAGCCGAATAAATAACTGCGGGATACGCCAAAGGTGCGAAAGAGTTCTTTTTGTTCAATCTTTTAATTAGATGGGTGTGCCACTTAATCTGCGGGCCTCTCTTGGCAGAAGTAATCGAAGACAATAAAGGGTCGTTTTTTCGACAACCACAATACTTTTGCAGCGAATAAAAATTTGATTTAAATGAGCACAAGAGATAAATTTCGTGTACTCAAAAATTAATGAAGGATAACACTTGATTCAACTACAAGCTATCTTTTCTCATCATACAAATTTCGAGCGAGAGGTTGTCTAGCGATATAGTACCATTGCGTTGATTGATCCCCGACGTGTGCCCGCAAAAAATTGATAACCCTTCTAGCCTTTTACAATAAAGGACATGTAGCATTGTATAGACATAAACTTGCTTACAGTATGCACGTCAACTGTTCGCAATAGATGTCGATACAGTATCTGCTCAAATATGTATAACAGCAAGAACCCGAAGAGCTTGAAATCATCCACTTTTTGAACCCTTCTCCTGATTAATTTAAGAATCTCGATGGAGTCTTTATTTCTCGCTGTCTCTTTGTCAGAATGAATATCGGCACCACCGATCAGGCGCGGGGTTTTCAATTCGCTCCTTCGGCCGAAGGAAATGAAATCAACAAAGTAACTACAGTATGTTGATGACTCGCTTTATGCAAGTGTTTTTTGATCTTCGTATTACGAACCTCTAGCATTCACTCATACGAAACCCAAGATAAAGCAAAATATTTTATAATTCTAGTTACATCGATAGTAGATTTAGTAAAGTCTCTTTTTGCTTGACTGCCACCTGTCATGCTGAGCAGAATGTGTCCTAGATAGATTATCAAGACTTTCAATCTTGCAAGGCCATCAAGACAGTATAGACCAGATGGATGGAAGCTTAATATTTTGCTTTTCCGGGGGGCCCTGTCCATTTATAATACCGGGCAGTGTATTATCCGTGGTTATCAATGGCTTCGGTGTTTGGGGACTTGTCGGAGACATCTGAGATGGGCAATAAGATGCAGTTGGCGCAGCCTTTGTGTCGTGTGCAGCATATCTCTTTCTTAGCCTTCGGAGACGGTATTCCGGAAAGGCCCTTTAATGAGAACTCATGTTACTTCGGGTTGATTGAACTTTCAACTAGGGAAACCTACTCTTTGCAGCATTCTTTATGCAAAGCCGCACCATTCCTGACCCACCAAGCTGACGGTGAATGAAGTCTTTTGAATCGAAGACGACAGTCAAAAGATGTTTTTCCGAGAAGAATTTTGCTGATCGCCGTCCAGGCGAGACCTTGTTTCCGTAACTCGATCAGGGTATTGTCTTCGTACGTTGTCCAGGTTTTGGCATCGCAACCCCTTGAGTGCTGGCCTAAAAGTCTGTCGGCTCGCGGTGGCTTTTGTGGATTCCGTCGTGCATTCTCATTGGATTCCAGCCTGGTGCCACAAGATGTGCGCCGAGGGGCTGCTAAATTATCCTGAATTTGAAAGGGTCCGTTGAAAGGGATGTTCATAATGCTGGAGTTGAGAAACTCGGTGAAATATGCTGTTGCAGCTTTTGAGAAGGGGTACTGAAAAATTGCCGGTTCAGAAGCGTGTGAGATTTTTGACAACTAAATAGCCCGTTGATCCCGCCTAACTAGTCTTGTAGATCTTGACTCAAATCGGAAATCGTCGAATTGGCCAAATTAATCAAGATTATAGGGATAGGTTGATCGACTAATTGGTCTCGAGGTCATCCGCGCTTGGATACAGAATTTTCAATATTCGATGGATTAATTATGGCCTTTTTGGGGTTCCAGCCGCATTTCTAATTGTAAATTTTCAGCATTGAGGCTTGGTAGGCCTAATTTATAGTAAATATAGTTCTCTATCTATTACATCCGCCAGTCAATTGGTGTGGCTTTCCACTCGAATCGGTTCCAGCATACTTGCAACATAGCTTAAAAAGACACAATTAGAACACAATAATCAGAAGCAACTATACTTTGTCTGGTCAAGCAGAATTTAACAATGTTTTTTTGTCTCTAAAACGATTCTCGGGATCCAAAATCAGTAACACTAAGTATCAAAATAAGGAAAAAGCTCCGTATATATGAGATGGCTTTCAAAGTCATATCAAGAACAGAGACATTGCACATTTTTACAGGAGATATACTCACTTTCATGTACATACTTCCTACACACTGAGTGAATCCGTAAAGGAAGAATATCTTGAAACTCTTGACTTGATGAGAAGTCGGCAAAAGCAAGTGAGATACACAGAGCAGGGGCAATGATGCAACCATTCTCGACATCTGGCAAGTACAGACAGAGACGGTCTTTCGAGAACCCCTGTACTGTGGATGGAAATTTTAGGCAAAAACTGCGAAGGCTGATCTGGTTCCAAAGGGTATTCTCGCAAAGCTTATGTCACTCAAAAGTGCTCATTGATAGATGTGAATTTAGAAGCCAATAAAATTATCAAAGTGTCTTAAAAGTCTTTCAGCCTCGACGGCTAGACTAAATCAATTATGATCGGACTGTCCTACGGTCGATACCAGTTTGAGCGTAGCAAACCTGGTCTCATCAAACTCGACATCATTCTTCCCTTGCTGAGATAAGACGCTTAGACTTGCCCTGCATAACGCAGGTGGCTTAAGTCCATCGAGAATTATCAAAACAGGTTTGATACCCCTACCCATCAGTGTTATTCATATATATCCTTGCATGTTGTCGTATTCATGGTGTCGTAGTGAGACTTTTTGCTGCGTTGTGAACCATGGTTTCCAACGGAGCTAATGTGTGCTAGTACCCCGCCCGGTGCGGGTCAAGGGGGAAGAGGGAGGGGGTTAGGGTAAACTATTGTAAAACTAGAGCATATGTAAAGAGATATCACGGAAAGCATCATGTTGCCAGTGGTTTCAGCGGCTTTATTCCTGGCTGAATGCCCCTGTCTTGTCTGCCAGGGGAGCTGGACGACGGTCTAAGGGAAAGTTCTGCGGGTGTCGGCTCTTGGTTTTCGGATCCTCAGTAGAGACGGAGGAAACACCTTGGAGGACTCTGTGATTCCATTTAGATGACGGCACGGCCGAAATTCATCCTTACAAGTTTCTCCTAGTATGTAGAAAGAAGCTTCGAGTTCGCTGGCTGACTCGCAGCAACTGGCGGAGCCATTATGCGCTTCTGGTGATCTGCATTGCCTCATTGGACTAGCTGCATAAGCTAATACTTGGCACCAACATCCCTCAATCGAAAGCGG